>CAUYRB010064521.1:0-30821 GCA_963574695.1 Propithecus perrieri
TCTTCCTCTGGGAGAAATCATCTTGCCAGATCGTTCAGTTAATGGAGGGGGATAACGAAGGCGCAGTAAACTGTCTTGAACCCCACCCTTGCCTACCTGTGTTGGCAACCAGTGGCCTAGACCATGATGCCAAGATCTGGGCACCCACAGCTAAAGCTTCCACTGAGCTCACTGGGCTAAAGAATGTGATTAAGAAGAACAAGCAAGAACGAGATGAAGATAACTTGCAGCACCATGAAGTGTATGACAGTCACATGCTTCAGGTTCTTATGCATCACCTGACACAAAGAGGTCATCCACGGCGCTGGGGAAATCCTGGAGTTGGGGTCGTAGGTGGAGACTTGTATGAGTCTTCCAGCTCCTCAGATACATACGAGGAGGAGGAGAGCCAAGACCGAGTGCAGTGCTTGCCATCCTGAAGGCCTCGTACCCATTCCAGCTAGATGCCAGCTCTAGTACACTGGACTTAAAAATTCAGTTTGACTAATTTAGATTTGTTAATAGATTAATAGATTTACCTTTTGTCTTTTATTTTCCACAAGATAATCTAAAAACCATCTCTTCTATCTCTTTCCTCTCTACTTCCCTTCCTTCCTCCCACATTCTTCCTCTCTGGTTCCTCCCCTCTTACTTGGTTTCTTTATTCCTCTTTTATTATCCTTTATCTTTATATGAATGCATAAGCAATTTATTTGTGCCTTTTTTGCTATATTCCTTTATAGTTGACCCCTAAAGTTTCCTAATTTTGTTGAAAAAATTAATAACCTTATTAGATGTATCTTCTCATTTTTGACATTCTGAAAACTATGACCGTTTTATCTTTTTTCATCTCTAGCAATTTATTCTGAAGATCAATTTGTTCAGTTGACTTGATAATTTCAGAAATGTGTTTATTCTTTACAAATAAAGTAAAATAAAACAAAAAAAATAAAATAAAATTTTCATTGACATCACCTACAATGTCTCCTTTCTCATGTCTACAATCTTTCTTCCTATTGTGTTTTTCTCCATGTCAGATTAATATAAGATCTCAGTTAATTCTCCTATAAATATTATAAATGCTAAACAAAGGGGTACTGTGAGCTGAAATAAAACATATATAGCCTAACTTTAATCGTAATGTTAGCCTTTTCTCCCACTAAATTTTTACAATCATACTGATCGGCTATTTTCTTCCTAACTCACCTGTGTTTATCCACCTACGGGCCTTTGCAGATGGAAGTTCCTCCAGTGGCAATGCCTTTCACTCTGCAGATAACACTGTGAATTCCAGGTACTCTTTCCCACTGAATTACTATGAAAACCTCAGTTCTTCAACTTCCCTCCCCATGCCAGGGCAATAGATGCAGGGTAAAGCTAAAGTGTTTATGTATAGTCTGAGGAACGAAGGATAAGATTACTTAGTTGCAGTGTTTTATTAGATGAGAACAGATAAGGGAAAGGGTAGTGTGATCTGGAGGGGAAAATATCTGAAGCAAAATACAGAAAATCCAATCAGAATTCATTGAATATGTGCTCTGATGAGTTCACCCTAACTCCCTTAAGTCATTGGGCTGGGTATGCAAGAAACTGGAATTTTAAATTTTCCATACATTTTTTTCCTACTGCACTAGAACTTACCTGGGCAGAAAATAATTGGAATATTTAAGGCTCAAAGAGTCTTGCACTGTTGGAAGCATCGTTTTGAGGATTAAAACCCAGTTGCAGAATCTACTAAACATAATACAAACCAACACATTTTTCCCAAAGTCACAGCACTAGTATGAATCCATGCTGAGTCAACCACTTTGTAAAACCCTACGGATATAATGAAGCATATAAAATGATACCTTTCCTTAAAGTGTTTCCTGTCCACGAAAATAACTGCCTACATTCACAATTAACCATAATTTACATTAAAGATAGAAAACTTACAGTAGAAGAGCAAATGATACATTAGGAGAGCAAAAAAGGAAGTGTAATTATGCCCAAACTAGGTAATAAAAAACTCTTGGTACACATAGTTGATTCCAATAAATATTCACTTACTACTCCAAGAAACCCAATGATATTCAACATTACAAAATATGTTCCTGTTTGTTTCTATTGTGTTTAGAAGTTGTAGCCTTTAAAAGTAACTGCAAATGAAGGGAGTGCTTGATTGATGGGCAACATTTTTAATCACTCACTCTGTGCAAAAAGCTTCCCTGGGAAGAATGCTTTGCAAAGCTGAGAAGCAGGTGTGCATTCTTTTGTACTAAGAATAGTGCAGACAGTTACATCAAGTGGTCAGCATCATGCTAAAAGCAGCTGGCTTCTCAAGTGCAGAAGAGTCTGTGTGAGGTTTAAAACTATAAGAACTAAATTTTAGTCCTGGTTTTTCCTCCATGTAAGCCTCATGTGCTTGGACAAATCACTTACCTTCTTTTAATTCCAGTCAATTCAAAAGTCATTGAAAGATGAACAAAAACTAATTGAAAATAATAATTTTTATGATGGGGTTACAACAAGGGTCAAAAATGTATATAAAAATGTTTTCATCTGAATGTAAGACATCATTATTAAAATAACTACTAAGTGTAACAGAAGGCTGATAATGGAGTTAAACATAAATTTGCTTGAAGTTACATCTGCTGGGGATAAATAGGAATGTCAGGTAATGTGTTATTGGGTATTCCTCCAGTTAGTAGACCAGGAAGTGATCCACAACCCTCAGTTATGACATAAACTCTGAATGACCTTTAGTGGGTCATACAATCAATATCACTGTCCTAGTCTCTAACATGAAAAGGAAGGGAGAAATAATCTCTAAACTCATTTTAAGTCTCAACTGAAATAATAATAAATAACTAATTTGATAACTTGGGTAAATAGTTTGTGGATGCTATATAATGTGGTTGAGAATAATGAATATCTGAATCTTAGAAGACAGCAGAATCTGAATTAGGACACAAGTAACCACTGACTCATAATTTAAAAATAAGATGCCATAATTTATTAAAACTGTATTACAGGGACTCTGGTTTCAGCTCAGACATATAAAGACCTTGAGAACCATTATTCCCATCCTACAACAAGAAAAAGCTGGACAAGCTGAGTATCAGCAGCTTTCTCTGGACACATTGGATAACTGAGATTGCAGAGCAAACCATCATCCCCAAATTTGATCCTCCAGGGAAACAACCCATGCATTTAAGTACCTGGAGCAGCAGTCACTGGGCAGTTGCCATACAAGCTGGAAGAAATATTAAATTAGAAAATTTAATGAAATACTGGAGGCTGAGTGTGGGTGATCATGAGAGTGAGAAGCTTATGGGAGTCGTAGTCATGGAGAAGTGCCCACACTTTTACAGGCTTTTCCTACAGGAACCCAGGCTCTCACAGGATCAAGAATACTAAGAAAGGCCCTCCACCCTCTCATACCCCACACACTTGGCCCTAGCTGGGGAGGGGAAGAGTAGCCATTGTGAAATCAACTCAGACCCTTCTCCCTTAGGGAACAAAAGGCTTAATCTCCAGGAGGTTTGATGTTGCTGCCAGTTGACACCAGGAAAATCCCATTCGAGCTGAATGAAGGGAAGTTTGCTCTGCCACAACCACCATGTGTTACTTAAGGAAAAATATATAAGATTAAATGTACAGGGGAGAGGATCTCAAGGACGTAGACCAGGGATACTGGAGGATAACCATTACAGTGGGGGAAGGATTTGAGGTAAGGAGGCGGAAAAAGATTTACTCCTAGAGAAAAACAAATACACTTGTGCAGGCCATATCCCCTAGGCACAGGCCCACAATGCACTCCAAAGACAAGGATTAATCAGATTAGAGAAAATTCCCCACTCCCACACACTATCACTATCATACGAATAACCCCCCAGGAACAGAAACAGTGGATTCCAGCTGGAAGAGCCACAAGAGACAGATTCTCTCTAAAGAGTAGTGGAAAGGGAAACCCGAAGCCAAACAGGGAAACAAAAAAAAGGACACTGGAGGAATTTGAAACCTCTTGTGCCCATACCTACAACAAATAACAAACACAAACCAACTCCTGGCCAGATTAAAATAAATACTCACACTAAAGTTCTATTTAACTGAATATTTACCACCCTATGCAGTATGGCTGGCTTTCAGCAAAAAATTAAAAGATATGCCAAGTCTTGAGCTCTTGGGCTCAAGCGATCCTCCTGTCTCAGCCTTTCGAGTAGCTGGGACGACATAACTCTTCTGGACATTGGTTTAGGCAAAGAATTCATGAGTAAGACCTCAAAAACACAGGCGACAAAAACAAAAATGGACAAATGGGACTTAATTAAACCAAAAAGTTTCTGCACAGCAAAAGAAATAATCAACAGAGTGAACAGATAACCTGAGGAACGGGAGAAAATATTTGCAAACTATGTATTCAACAGGGGACTAATATTGGGAATATACAAAACACTCAAGAAAGTCAACAAAAAAACCCCCAAATAATCCTATTGAAAAGTGGGCAAAGGCATGAATAGCCATTTTTCAAAAGAAGAAACACGAATGCCCAAAAAGCATATGAAAAGATGCTCAACGTCACTAAACATCAGAGAAATGCAAACTAAAACCACAATAACATCTTACACCAGTCAGAATGCCTATTATTAAAATGACAAAAAATGACAGATGTTGGTGAGAATGTGGAGAAAAGGGAGCACTTATGCACTACTGGTGGAAATGTAAAGCTCAGCCTGGACAACATAGTGAGACCCTTTCTTTAAAAAAAAAAAGAAAAAAAAATAGCCACGCATGGTGGCACATACCTGTATTCCCAGCTACTTCGGAGGCTGAGGCAGGAAGATTGCTCAAACGCAGGAGTTTGAGGCTGCAATGCGCTATGATGTGCCACTGCATTCCAGCCTAGGCAACAGAGCAAGACACCATCTCTAAAAAATTTTCTTAAATTAAAAAAAGAACCCCAGTTTAAACACTTAGGAAAGTGAAGGAAAAAAAAAAAAAAGAACCCCAGTGACTATAGTTAGTAATACCAAATCGTATAGTCCAAAATGTCTTAGGGAGTAAATTTCGAATGTTCTTACCACACAAACACACACACACACACACACACACACAAAAAAAACACAATAATTATTTCAGGTGTTGTATATGTTAATTAGCTTGATGTGATCATTCCACATTGTGTACATATGTGAAAATATCACTTTGTACTCCATAAATATATATGATTATAATTTGTCAATATACAATAAAATTTTAAAAAGAAAATGTGTTATATACATATCATGGAATATTATTCAGCCATAAAAAGTAAGGAAATCCTACAATAATGCTGCAATGTGGATGAACTTTGCTGATATTACGCTAAGTGAAATAAGTGAGTTGCCAAAGGACAAATGCTGCATGATTCCACTTACATGTGGTCTCCAGTGCAGTCACACTCATAGAAGAAGAGAGTGAAATGGTGTTTGCCAGGCGCTGGAGGAAGGAGGAAGTGGTGAGTTTATGTTCAGCAGGTATAGATTTTTAGTCATGCACGATAAAAAGTTCTAGAGATCCGGGGTACAACATTGTGCTTGTAGTTAATACTGTGCCGTACACTTAAAATTTGTTAGAAAATAGATCTCACGTTATATGTGCTTTACCCAAATAATCTTTTTAAATCTACAGAGAAAGAAAAATGTCAACGACTGAATCTTGAGGAAAACACAGGTAGTGAGGCAGTGCTCTGAAATATTTCATGGTGCATTTTCCATTACCTGTGATTACTGGTGCCCCTCGAGCTTTCCTCGCTGAGGCTGACGCACCCATTGCTTCAGTGGCGTGAAGAAGCCATTGTTAGTGGTGAGATTTATTTTCAAACATATATAATTGGGTCAGGGACTTCAGCAGGTTTCCACTGACTGAATCTCCAGCTTGTGGCATGTGCAGGGTCCCTCCCTTTGTTTGGGTTCCGCTGGGTTAGGGGTCTGGGTTGGCCTCTCTGCATGTGACATCTCATCCTCTAAGGTCCCTTCACGTGGCAGCAAGGGCTGCCTTTCAGCATCACTGCTAGATTCCAAGAACATTCTAAGGAAGCAAAGAGTAAACTGATAGTTCCCATAAAGACCAGATGCCACTTTCACCACATTCTACTAATTAAGGCACGTCAAACACCCTCCAGATTCAGGAGAGAGAAAATCCATTTCTCAACCGGAGGACTGAGAAAGACTTTGTGACCATCGTTAACATAACGCAGTACAAAACCATGGAACAGAGGAAAAGAAGACCAAGGGAGATGAGATGAGAAAAAGTGCCAGCATTCTTGCCATCTCCTGAGGTTTGGAAATCCAAGATGAGAGAGGAGTATGCCCCGTTTACTGCTGAAATAATGAGAGACAACATGACCAAGTCTTCTGTGTTGACTTTGGAAGGCTATAAAAGAAAGAAGTATCAGTGTGCACATGAGTAGAGTTCAGTTATAGGAGAATACAGAAAATCACACTTATGCCAATCTGTGTGGTAGCATGGAAATTTTAATAAGCAACATAAAGGAGCTTGTCCGGGCATGATGGCTCACTTTTATAATCCCAGCACTTTGGGAGGCTGAGGTGGGAGGATCACTTGAGCCCAGGAGCTTAAGGCTGCAGTGAGCTATGATTGTGCCACTGCACTCCAGCCCGGGTGACAGGTGAGACCCTGTCTCAAAAATTAAATAAATAAATAAAATAGAACTACCAAAAAAGATAAATAAATAAAAGATATGCCAAAATGTAAAAAAAAAAAAAAAATTACGATGTGAAGACACCAAAACAATCAGTAGAACCAGACTCAGATATGACACCAATGTTCAAATTATCAGACAGAATTCAAAATAACTCTGTTTAATATGTTATGACTCTAATGGGAAAGGTGGGTATCACAGAAAACCAGGTGGGTAGTATCAGAAGGGAGATGTTAACCTTGAGAAAATATCAAAGAATAATTCCAGAAATTTTATTGGTTTTTGTCCAAACAAACAAACAAAAAAAAAACCACAGTAACAGAAAAGAAAAATTCATTTCAGCAATTTCCTTGAGTAGACTTGACAAAGCTGAAGAGGAAATCTGACCTTGAAAATAGGTTGATCTAAATTTCCCAAACTAAAATGCAAAGAGAAATTAAAGGGAAAAGCCAAACATACAAGAATTGTGGGTCAATATGAAACAATATAACATATACAGAATTAGAATTCCAGAAGAAGAAAGAGACAATTGGGCAGAAGATATATTTGAAGAAATAATGGCTTAGAATATTCTAAAATTAGTGACAAACATCAAACCATAGATCAAAGAAGCTCAGAGAACACTAAGCAGAATAAATATACACATCACATACAACCCTAGCTGTATTATATCAAAATAAAGACAAAGAGAAAATATTTAAAGCAGCCAGACTAAAGATCAATAAAATTAATAAAATTCTACCAATCAAGGCCAACCAGTAAAAAAAGAGCAAAGACAAAAAGTGTCAATATCAGAAATAAAAGAGGATCATCACTAATGATCCTACAGCACTAAGAATAATAAAAGAATACTATGAATAACCCTACGCCCATAAATTCAGTAACTTAGATGAAATGGATCAATTCCTTGATAGACATAAACCACCAAAATTCACTTAAGGAGAAAAAGGTAACCCAAACAAACCTATATCTATCAATGAAATTGAATTAGTAGCTAAAATTCTAAAAAGAAACACAAGCTTAGATGATCTAACTGGTAAATTTGCTATGATTTTAGTGTTTGTGTCCCCTCCCAAATCATGTTAAAACTTAATGGTCTATGTAACAGTACTAAAAGATATAGCCATTAGAATATGATTAAGTCATGAGGGTAGAACCCTTGTGATTGGGATTATGTGCCCTTATAAAAGAGCCTGATAGAGTGAGTTTGTCCCTTTTGCCCTTCCAGCTTTTGCCATGTAAGGGCACAGCATTCATGCCTCTGCAGTATGCATCATTCAATGTACCATCTTGCAAACTCAGACCAAAACCTCAACAGACAAACAAACCTGCTGGAACCTTGATCTTGACCTTATCAGCCTCCAGAACTGTAAGAAAATAAATTTCTGTCCTTATAAATCACGTAGTCCCAGTTATTTTGTTATAGCAGTACAAAATGGACTAAGAAATCTACTAAACATTTGAAAAATAAATAATTCCAATACTATACAGTCTTGTCCAGAAAATATAAAAGGAAGAACACTCCCCAACTCATTTTATGATGCCAGTATTAACCATATACTAAAGCCAAAAAAAAAAAAGATGCAGAAGAAAAGGAAACAACAGATCATTATTGCTCACAAACACAGACATAAAAATCTTCAATAAAATATTAACAAATTAAATCCAACAATGTATAAAAATAATTATGCACCATGGCCTAGCAGGGTTTACTCAAGAATGCAAGCTCTTTTGCAATGACAAGAGGTCTGGTCATCATCTGTGGTGTATGTATCTTACTCTGTAAACCTATATCTTGCTCTTACTCTATAATCCTACCTTGCCCCCCCTCAATAAATTTCACCTGGTACTTGCAAAAATAAAAAAAGAATGCAATATTGGTTTAAACTTCATAAATTAGTCAATTTATCTCACCATATTAATGGGCTAAAAAGAGAAATAATATGATCATGTCAACAGATGCAGAAAAGTATTTAATAGCATGCAATAGTCATCTATAATAAAACTTTTCAAAAAGGAGCAGAAGGGAAATTTCTTAACCTAATAAAAAACAGGTATGAATAACTTACAGCTAACATGATACTTATTGGTGAGAGACTGAATCCTCTCTCCTCTAGACCAAGCACAAAACAAGGATATCCCCTCTTTCCATGCTTATGCAACATTACACTGGAATACAATAAGGCAAAAGAAACAACTAAAAATTATACAAATGGAAAGGATTAAATAAAACTATCTTTATTTGCTGATGACATGAATAAAAACAAACCTCCTTGAACTAGTATATAAACTTATTGAGGGCACCGTTTACAAGATAAATATGCAAAACTCAATAGCTTCCCCTTACACTAGCAATGAACAAATAGAATTTGAAATTAAAAAAAATACATATATACCATTTATAACAAAAACAACAAACTGTAGTACTTAGGTAAAAAAAAATCAACAATATATGTATAGGATATATATGTGAACCACTACAAACACTGATTTTTAAAAAAATCAAAGATTTAAATAAATGGAGAGGAGGGAGGAGCAAGATGGCAAACTAGAAGCAGCCTATGCACACTGCTCTCAAGGAGGTCAAAAATGCAGGTGGATGCCACCTACAGATGGGCCTTCTTGGAAAGAGCATTGAGAATCATCAGAGAAGTGACCGGGAATACTCAGAGTGAAGGAGAAGGTGACAGGGTGATCCACTCGGGAAGATTGGAAGGTACCCGGGGGAGGCATCCACAAGTGGGGAAGGACAGGAGGAGAGAACCTTGGGGCCCTGTGCTCTCCCCATGAGCATTGTGTCCCAAGCTGCGAGGGGGCCCTTACCACCAATGCAGATCTCCAGACTGATCAGGGAGCTGCTTGGCGTCTGTTTGGCAACATTGCACCAGAGAGCAAGCACAGCAGGGACCGATTAGCTCCTGTTCTCAGGTTGCTACAACAAATGCCATTCTGAGCTCTCAGGTCGAGAGTGCCAGGCCTACATGGGGCTTGATTTTGCTGGTGTTGCCTCTGCATCACCCCAGCTGGCTGGGAAGGAAGAAGGGAGAGTGGATGCTATCGTATGCTGCATGACTGGGAGCTGAGCATCCCGTCCCCCGACGGGGGTTCTGAACAGAACAGGCATAACAGATGCCACCTGAGAAGCCCTGTGGCAACTGCCTCCATGGGACCTGGGAAGAGTGAGAGCCCTGGCTGCCCAGCAGCCTGGCCCCCACCATCCCCAGGTTGCCACCCAGCCCTGCAGCTCTGTGCCTACAGTTCCCACACTGCTGCCCAGCCCCACAGCCCCAGGTCTAAGCTCCCCCACTGCTGTTGGGCCCCACTGGTCTGGCCCTGAGGCTCTAGCACTGTTGCCAAGCCTTGTGGCCCTGGCTCTAAGGCTTCACCACTGCTGTTGGACCTCACAGCCCTGTCCCTGAGTCTCCAGTACTGCTACTAAGGACCACAGTCCTGTCCTCATGGCTCCCACTGGCTTCCTTGTGGGAACTGCCCCCACAGTCCAATGTTCCACCAGTGATCCATTAGCCTTGAGCTGCCATTGCACCCAGACCCAGTTAGAGTAAATGCCACAGCCCTGACACCCATGACTACTGCCTAGATAGCCTCATCCAGCTGCTACTGTCACCCCTGTGTGGAGACCCAGGTAGAACAATATCCCACAATGCCAGCATCTGTGGAGAGGGAGTAGCCCAGCCCTCAACCTGAACTTCCAACAATGGACTGGGTAACAACTCACCTCTCTGCATGAAGATCATCCAGCACCAGTTTGGACTGTTACAACCACAGGGGAATGGGACAACACAAATCAGCTGCATTACAGGCTCTCAGTGTATTTGCCCCTCCCCCTACCACATCAATCTTCCAGAGTAGGTCACAAAAGTGTCATCTAGAGACCGTTTTTCCTTCCCATTATATAGGTGAGATCTCAGCAAAGGAACACAGGTGCATTGCAAACCTATCTGCTCTGAGCTGAGAGAAGAGGTGTCAGATGAAAAGAAATCAGCAAAGGAACTCTGCTAACATGAAACAACAAGATATCTTGACATCAACAAGGGATCACAATGGATCTACAGCAATAGACCCCAATGAAAAGGAAATTGTTGAAATGTCAGAAATGGCAATTAGAATATGGATGGTAAATAATATGAATAGGAATGAAGAGAAAGTTGAAAACCAACACAAAGAAACCAAAAACATATTTCAGAGCATCAATGAAAAAAATCAAAAAGGTACTGAAGAGCTAGACAGCATAAGACAGGATTTTTATAGAACATAAAGAAATGAAAGAGTCATTGAAGAAATTTCAAAATAAAGCAGAAAGCTTCAGCAACAGACTACTAGACCAAGTAGAACAATGAATTTCAGAGCTTGAAGACAGGGCTCTCGAACTAATCCAGTCTATCAAAGATGCAGAAAAAAGAATAAAGAGAAATGAATAATCATTCAGAGAAATGTGGGAATATGTGAAGTGAACCACTATACAAATTATAGGTATCCCTGAGGGAGAAGAAGAAAAAGCAAAAGCACAGAAAACTTATTAAAGGGAATTATTGAGGAAAACTTCTCTGGTATCACCAGAGATTCTGATATCCAGATACAACATGGTCATTGAATATTAGAAGATTCATAGCAAATAGGATATTGCCAAGGGACATAGTGATCAACTTGGTGAAGGTCAAAATGAAGGATAAAATTCTACAAGCAGCAAGACAAAAGAAATAAATAACATACAAAGGAAAACCCATCAGGCTAACAGCAGACTTCTCAGTGGAGACCTTACAAGCCAAAAAGGATTGGGGCCCCATATTTAGTCTTCATAAATGGAACAAATACCAGCCAAAATTTTTGTATCCTTAAAATCTAAGTTTCATAAGTGATGGAGAAATAAAACCTTTTCTAGGCAAGCAAACACTTAGGTAATTTGTGATTACTAGACCTGCCCTATAGGAAATACTCAGAATTGCATGGAACAGCACAATAGATACCCACCAGTGTAAAAATATTTGAAAGTTAAAGCTAACAGCTCTTATAAAAAATAGCTCAAGAGGGAAAACAAAACAACGAGGTATCATCCAACATGATGAACAGAACATTATCCCACATATTGATACTATCACTGATTGTGAATGGTCTTAATGCTCCACTTAAAAGATATAGACTGGTTGAATGGATGAAAAAACACAACTCAAATACATGCAGTCTTCAAGAAACATATCTAACTCACAAGGACTCACACAGACTCAAGGGAAAGGTATAGAAAAAAATATTCCACACAAATGGAAACCGAAAGCGAGCAAGTGTAGCCATTCTCATATCATATAAAATAGACTTTCAATGAATAATGGCACAAACAAATGGAAAAACATGCCATGCTCATGCATTTGAACGATCAACACTATTAAAATGTCTGTCCTGACAAAGTTATTTGCAGATTCAATACAATTCCCATTAAAATACAAATATCATATTTAACAGATCTAGAAAAAACAATTCTATGCTTCATTTTGAACCAGAAAAGAGCTCGAGTAGCCACCTTACCCCTCTCAGAATGGCTGTTATTAAAAAGTCAACAAACAATAGATGCTGGTGTGGATGAACATAGAAAGGAATGCTTATATACACTGTTGGTGGAACCACAAGTTATTACAACCTCTATAGAAGACAGTATGAAGATTTCTCAAAGAAATAAACATAGACTTACCATCAATCCAGCAATCCCATTACTAGGTGTCTACAAAAAAGAAAAGAAGTCATTTTATCAACAGGACATCTGTACTCAAATATTTATCACAGCATAATTCACAATTGCAAAGATGTGGAATCAACCTAAGTACCCATTGATTCATGAGTAGATTAAGAAAATGTGGGGTGTGTGTGTGTGTGTGTGTGTGTGTGTGTGTGTGTGTATAATGGAGTACTACTCAGCCATAAGTAGGAATGAAATAATGTCTCTTGTAGCAACTTTGATGGAACTGGAAACCATTATCCTAAGCAAAACATCTCAGGAATGGAAAACCAAACACCACATGTATTCTCTAATAATTGAGAGATAAATGATAGGCATACATATGCACAAAGAGATGTAAGGTCATTGGAATCCAAGAAGGGGTAGGTTGGGAGAGGGGTGAGGGGTAAGAACTTACTTATTTAGTGTAATGAACATTATTCTGGTAATGGGCACACTAAAGGCCTTAACTTAAGTGTTATACAAGGTATCCATTTAACAAAAACATTTGCACCCCCTTAATATTTTGAAATGAAAACATAAATAAATGGAGAGATCATCCATGTTCATGGAAAGGAAAACTCAATATCATTAAGATATCAATTTTTTCAAGTTCATCTACACATTAAACACAATCTCAGTCAAAATTATAGTAAAACATTTTTTTATATTAGCAAACTGATTTTAAAATTTATATGGAATGGGAAAGGATCCAAAATAGCCAACATAATACTGATAAAGAATAGCAAAGTTAAAGGATTCATACTATCCAATTTGAAAACTTACTATAAAGCTAAAATAATCATAAAAGTATAGCATTAATGAAAGCATAGATACATATAGATCAATGGAAAAAACTAGAGAAGCTCATTCTTTGCTGTAGAGAATACAAAATGGTGGGAATGTAGTCACTTTGGGAAATATTTTGGCAGTGTCTTATAAAGTTAAACACAGAGTTACCATACATTCCAGAAATCACAACCCTAGATACTTACAAACTGACTCAAAAATTTATGTACACACAAAAATCTACACAAGAATGTTTACAGCAGCTTTATTCTTTATCACCAAAAAATGGAAGGAAACAAGATGTCCTTCAATGGGTGAATGGACAAACAAACTGTGGTACCTCCATACTGTTCTGAGATAGAAGGAATAAGCTATTATTTTACACTCAACAATATCAATGAATCTTAAATGCATTTGCTAAGTGAAAGAATCCAGATTGACAAGGCCACATATTGTATGATTCTATGTGACATACTGAAAAAAAGCAAAACTATAAGGACAGAAAATGATCCAGTGTATTCTAGAGGCTTATAGAAGTGGTATTTTTTGAGTAACGGAAACACAGAGGATATTTTAGGGTGGTGGAACTAATCTGTACCATACTGTATTAGTGGATACATGATGATACGCATTTGTTAAAACCCACAACGCGATGAACTTTAATAGGTACAAATTTAAAAAAAAAATTAAATAGGAGTTTGAGAGATACCAGTATGGAATTCAGACTGCCCTGAAAACATCTATCACAAATTTATGCCATAAACTCATTTAAAGGGAAGAGAAAAAAAGGTACTGACCTGAGTTACTTTGGACAAATAGAAAGGTACATAAAGACTGTACCCTACCTGGTAAATTCTCACAGAGATAAAGGTTAACAATTCTGAAGCTGCTGTACATGAATACTAGTATTGAATAAACAAGGAAGTGGAGGCAGATGGTGGAAGCCAGATTTCTCACTGTTGGAGTGTGAGGTTACAGATAAGCAAGGGGAGAAAGCCAAAATGAACCATGTTGTGTTGGAGTAGATTTGGAGACATTAACTCATATTTAGCTAGTTATAGATACAGATGGATAGATACAGAATTACTTTTAGTTGGGTGTATATAGATGGGTTAGTATACATACATATATTCTTAGCTCTGTTCACTGACAGGGCCTACAGGCAAATGACACCCTAGCAGTAGCAATGAATATAATCAGCACATAGATCTTGGTTTCTAATACCATTCTCCAGTAAAAAGAACCAAGGCTTTGTAAAGAAATTTCTGATTGTAGAGCAGAGGCAGAGAATATACAAAACAAGCCTGGATCATCTTGTACTGCAATAAAGTAAGGAAGTGCTTATAAATCAAAAGTATCATGTATGCCAAAGGGAACTAACGAAGAGTTCCCAAATGACCAAAAATGGAAAAACTTAAGACACAGAAGAAATAAAGTGGCGCTGGATTATAACCTGAAGTGTGAATATTAAATACATATCCATAAGTCCAGAATGATATAAATAAATGATCAAATAGATAAATAAGTGGGTAAAATAGACAAATATCCTATGCAGAAGACTTCCAAATAATTTATGTAGATACTTCACTCTCAAGGAGGTGGAGCATAACTAACCACTCATTAAAAGCTTGGGCTGTATGTAATGACTTCCTTCCAGACAGTACAGTATGGGAAGGGAGAAAAGAAGTTAACTTTACAGTGGAGAAATATGACAAACACTACCTCCACCCCAGTGATCATAGTCAACATTAACAACGGTAAGTCACGTCAACAGTATATTCCCTTGATATGATGTGATGAAAATGGCACTTTACCTTTGTGGTTTATCTCCCCCAAACTCATAACGCCTATCTAAACATGAGAAAAATATCAGACAAACCCAAACTGAGGAACATTCTAAAAATATCTGAAGAGTATTTTTCAAAACTGTTAAGGTCATAAAAAGCAAAGAAAGTCTGAGAAACTGTCATAAACCAGAGGAGGCTAAGGAGACATGACGAAATGTAATGTGGTATCCTAGACAAGATCCTGGAACAGGCAAAGGACATTAGAAAAAATAAAATAATACAAATAAAGTGTGGATTTCACTTAACAGTAATGTACTAATTTTGAATTCTTAGTTGTAATGGATATAGATGTTAACAATAGGGGAAACTGAGAATGGAGGGGAACTCTCTGTACTATCTTTGCTACTTATCTGTAATGTAAACCTATTCTAAGTGACATTTAAGCAAAGGCTTGAAGAGGATAAGAGAGTTAGCTCTACCTATTTCTGAGGAAGAGTGCCACAGGCAGAGGGAAGCATCAATGCAAAGGCCTAAGACAGGAGTGCACCTGATATATTTAAAGAACAGCAAAAAGGTCAACTGTAAATGCAGCATAGAGAGAGACTAAGGGGAGGCAGGAGCAGAGAAGTTAGAGAAGAAGCCAGAAAGGTAATTGGGTGTGGCAGGGCAAATGATGTTGGCTTTTTCTTTGAGTGTAATACCGAGCCATTGTTGAGTTTTGAGCAGAGGAGACACACCAAGCAACTTAAGTTATAAAAACATCCCTCTCATCCTGGAACAGAAAGAAGACATTAGTGGAAAAACTGGTTAAATCTGAATAAAGTCTGTAAACTACAGTTAGTTAATAGAAATGTATCAATGTGAACTTCTTATTGTTGACAAATGTATTATGGATGGTTAATATAAGATATTAAAATCAGGGGAAACTGGGTGACGGGTATGTGGGAACCATCTGTACTATTTTTGTAAGTTTTGTGTAAATTCAAAATTTAAAAAAAGTTTATTAAGAACATAAATTGCATTGCAGGAAAGGAGAGATCAATCATTCCAGCCAGAGGCTCAGAACCACCACCACATACCAAAAGCACAGGTTTCATTTCACACAGAAGGATGGGCAGATACTCATTCCAACAATTGCCTTGCTGTTGGCAGTGGAAGGAATCTCTCCTGAGATTCAGACCAGGAGAGGAGATTGTTAATACTCACCAGGAGGAGGGAGGGTAGAATTGTGTCAGCCATAAGTAAGCAACTTCGAAAGACTCTTTGAGAGGGAACCAATAACACACATGTGCAGAGCTCCTGCTATATGCCCAGTAAAACATTAGGATCTACGAGGGGGGAATGTTTGCTTAGGGTAGGGAAACTTTAAGTTACCCTTAGTTAGTCAACATTTTACTGCATTTCCCTATTGAATTCAGGTTCTCTCTAAACATTAAGGGGCTGATTTCTTCATCACTTGACACTCCACCATTTAATTTGTGGCTTTGGGACTCTATTAATGCATCTTAGTTTAGATAAGTTGCCTTATCTATAATACTGAGATAATACTATAATACTTCATGGTCAAAAGGCGGGATTTAAAATGGATGGCCATTTTAAAAGATGGCCATTGGCAATTCTTCCAGAACTTCATCCTCTCCATGTCTCAGGAGCATAATTAAATTGTCACTTGCTTAATGTTTCAAGCTTTTTTGCATTCATTCTGGTCACTTTTCTCCCCTTTATCAAGGGCGGCTTCCTCTTTTGAAATCCCTTCTTTCCATGCTACATTGGTCAAATTTCTTATTACTCACCATTTAGCAATAAACAAATAATGGAATTAGCATTAATTCATAATTGATATCTATTTGTGAATAACAGGGAAGGAGACTGCTTGGTCAGAGAAAATCAAACAGTTTCTGTTCAGATTCAATGCCATCCTCATTGCTAGCCATGAAAAGTCATTCCTGAGAAGATAATTTGTCCTATTGAACTTGTACTCATATGTGATATCATGCATAAGTACATGACTGGTCATTGCTGCTTTCTTTGTCTATATACCAAATCCCTATTAGCCTTACCTCAAGGCAAATTTGAAATATTCCAACTCACGAGGTGATGGCTTATTGAAAACTGCATGAATTACTTTCATATTTTTTATGAAAAGGCATGCTTCTTTTAGAATTGTATTCATTTATCCCCAGGAACTCCAAAGGCCCTGAAAGACATGAATGAGCTTCACATTACTGTCAGTGTTTCATTTTTAAATGTCTATTAATAATTCAAAGTATGCTAAGGGGTGTTTCAGAGACATAGCAATGTATTCCAATAGATACTTCCAAATACCTTATATGGTTGTTTAATATTTATGATGCTTCTACAATGTGTTCTCACCTTTATAAAATGTGATGACCCTGGATCTCTTCCATGGAACATCACTTGTCTCACAATAAATAAATGGATATAAAAGATGGGCTAGGTAGCTTAAGTTTTAGATCATTCAATTCATCTTTTATAAGATTAACATCTTAAAGCAACTTGTAGGATAGAGAAAAAGCTAAGCCCATCTAGTGTTAGTAAAAATAGGACCTTATATTTTTAATGCTTTATAAATTATAAATCATGTTTTCATAAATTAACTTATTTGAGCCTTAGAAAAACTCTGAGACATAGTTAAAACAAGTATGTTATCACCACTTCATACATAAGTCCATTTGACAGATGAATCAACTAAGAGAAATTTCATAACTCCCTAAAAGTACACACATTAAAAAGGCAAATAAGAAAAATAACAAAAACATAGCCTTTGATATTTGATTTTGGTGATCAATTTCAGGCTACAGAACTTTGGATGGAATTACTTATACTAGTATGAAAATTATATCATTCTGTTTTCTCCTTTCCCAGGGGAAATTGGAACAGGATTTAAGGTAATTTTGTAACAATATATCATTCTATCTATATATTAGAAATTATTTACAGATACACTCACTTGCTTTCATGTCATTGTTAGAGAAGTATAGACACATAACTCACTATGGTAGTTTATATTACCTTAAAGAATGAACAACTGTCTTCTCAAACTAATGTATTTAGAAGAAATTATACCATCTCCCAGATATTAAATGACAACAGAAGCCCAGTAAATGTTCTAAGATTAATATACCTTAGATCTGTGTACGTTAAAGGGTGCATTGCTCTAATAAATGCTTTTGGGGTGAGGATGGGCAATGAGAGGGTAGGGCAAGGCTCTCAAACTGGCTCCATTTTCCAGGTTTGGTGATTATATACATAATAGATAATAGATGATAGTAAAAGGAAAATCCGGATTAGTACAATGCAGTCTTGTATCCTTTACTATTTAATTTAACACAGTTGTCTCTCCAAGTTTGAGTAGAAAATAAGTTTCACTCTATCTGTTATATATCTAGGACAAATGTTTTCTAATACAGTATTTAAATTAGCGTGAATAACTATTTAGTTACAGAGGGCTAACTTGCACAAATGATGTTTTCTAATACGTGAATGTAAAACGTCTTGTCATGAGCTCTAAGTACTTCTTTTCAAACGAAATGACAGATCCTTATTGTTCATCTATTATGTACAAAGAACTGTTCTTTGCACAATGATAATTATAATCATTGCTGGTTTGGGGTAATGTTAAATTAACAATAGAAACTGTTTAAGTTCCTGATTATTATATCAAAGTTTATAATTAGCTAAACTGAAATACAATGAAGATTTATCATCTAACCTTAAAATCTGCTGAATCTTAATTTTTCCTGTGGTGCTTGATATGGCTTTAATTTGTAGGTATGAAGTATGGAAAATTCTTATTTTTTAATCAGCTAATAATTGCAGGTTATGGTAAAGAAGAAGACCTACATTGTTTAGGGTTATCATTACAAACTTTGTAGCCTTACACATGAAGCAGTGGGAGTTTTATTAAATTATCAGTATCTGGAATTCCATTAAAGGAAATAGTGGTGGAAAAATCAATTCTATGAATTTTTCATGATAAACTCTCAGTACAACATTTTGAAATTTTGGAAACAAATTTCTGATCTAAAAAGGTATATATCCTTTCCAAAAGTTAAAGGACATAATATTTCTTGGTAACAGGTACACTAAAGATAGATTTTAGAGGCATCAATAATATTGATTGTCCTTGTAGAAAACCAGTCTGTCTCTACCTATCCCAGGGAATATTACTCAGAGCTCTTCTCTGTCCACAGCTCTGAAACATTCAGTCAATCTTTTAATGATTGACTTATTTAAGCAATCTTAATCTAGAGGTACTATTTATTTTTCTTCACTACTTTTTAGCCCTTTCAGTACTACCTTTAACAATGTCATCTATTTTGCCATCTTAATATCATATATAACTTCTTCACTGCTTTGAGGATTATATAGCATTTACTAAACACATTTATTCCTTGGCATTCCCTTGACAATAGACATCCTCTTCCCTGGACCAGATAATTTCTATTTTTCTCTTCACAGAAAATATTTTTGGAAAAAGTTTGGACTTTTGGCCCCTACTACTCCTCAGTAACTCAATTGTGAAAAGCAGATGACTTCTTTGTTGCTAAATCCAGCATCCATATTTCTCTTCTTTTTAATGTATTTCTCAGTAGCAGTTCAGCATCACTGGCCACTCCCTCCTTGAAATGTTTTCTTTGTCTGTTCTTCATTACATTGTACTTCTTTCTGCCACGTGGGATTTCCACTCTATTTTGCTAGCTTTTTTATGATGTCTCTAAGACTCAATCAGTGACGTTCTGGTTTTCTGTATCTACCCAGTCACTTCCCATGGCTTTGAATACCATTTATGTACTTTTGGCTTCCAAAATTATCTGCCTGTGCTTGAGACATACCTGGTACACCAGACTCATTTATGCATCAACCAATTTGATACCTCCACTTGGATACTGCATTCGGCAGTCATTTCACAGGGCATTGCCCTCTACCATACCTGCTCCTCCCTAAGACTTTTCAATCTTAATAAATACATTTATGATGCAATAAAGGAGAATTATTACTGCATCAAAGTCTTTTTGTAGGCAGAAAAAGATTACATTGAGTACACAAGTGGAAGGGTTCATGTTTGCCAGGAGAACAGTCAGTTCATAGTGACAGGAAGGAAAGCAGGGCATTTGAGCACAGTTATACACTCTGATAGTAGGAGTTTGTGGAAATTATCTTCTTCCACATTCTCTAAAATAAGAAGCAAGGTCTTCAGCTGACAGTGAGTATGGAGAAAGAGTTGAGCGTGGCACCAAAATCACATTAAGCTCTAGTCCAAACCAGAGAACTCCCTATGTAGTGATGGGGCATCCATTCTGAAATGAGACATGGATCCACCACTGTTATCTAACACATGGAGTAATTTGATAAACCTCACAAAGGAGCTAAAACACAGAACTATTTTAAAACTAAAAACTTTCAATTATTTGCTCTTAAAAGAGTGTTAGTATATCAATATATAAGAAAATGTTTGTTGCAATGAGATTCATTGAGGTTCAAACATGTTCCTTTAGGAGATGAAAGTTAGGAATATAGCTGAACAGCTGCTGTTGGAGACCTCAGTTAAGGCATGGAGGACAAAGGAAAACTGCACACTGGCGAACAATGAAGAGTGCAATATTATTGTGTGGCATAAGGAATAGATTCTCAGGGAGTAGAATGTTAAGATGGGTGTTGTTTTCTTTGAGCAAAGAAAAGGCTGTGCTGTCTAGAAGAGAAAACACCAATTGGCAAGTAGTAGAAGTATGCAAATATCTATCCTAATTATAATCAAAAGATAGGGTTTCCTTAAGTCTATGCACCTGGGAGTAGTGTTTAAAAGAAAAAAAAAGTTAAAGTTTCTTGATGTGGCTTAACATAAAGGTCCAATGTTTTATGCTTAGCCTGTGAAATAATGATTACTGATTCTTCATAAGCTTATCTCAGCATTGTCATAGACTCATAATAATCAGATGTAAAATTCTCAAAGGTCACATAAAATATCTTCTCAATCTGGGCAGTATCACTTTTGACAAATAACTGTGGGCACTGTTCAAGAAAATTCCTGTGATGGGGAATGGTAATATAACTGAAGAGGCAGTGTAGCTTAGTGGTTAAGAGCATGATTTTTGGAACTAGATTGTCTGGATTCAAACTGTGTTCTATTACTTGCGAGCTGTGTGACCTAGGGAAAGTTGCTTAAACTCTCTGTGCCTCATGTTCCTCATCTGTAAATAATATCAATGAAGAGGATTATTATAGTAATTCCATGACTTAGTACAGGGCTTACCTTAGTGTGAAATATCTGTAAAACTAATGTAATCATCAGAAATATCTTAATTATGCCATTTTTAAAAATATAAGTCTTGCTCCTTTACCCACTGTTGCTTATTCTGAAATCTGAAGCAACCCAAAATATGTTTCAATACTTCCTCCCTCATATAATCCCTTATCACTTATCAGGACTATATTTTTGGTTGGATTTACACAATTATACCATGAACTATAATTATTCTATATATTTCTTTAAAAGAACATCCCCTTCTTATTTATTATTGCTCACTTTAGGACCCCATACTCAATACCTGGTGTAGGATATTTGCTCAAATATTGTGTACTGAATGACTGGCAACCCTTCCAATTTTTAAAGACAACTTTCATTGTGCTTTCTATGTGTTCTGATCTTTGAGCTAAACATTTCCAAAATTTTCACTAATTCCTCTTATGTCATCATTTCAACCTCCCACTCAGCTTCCTCTGAACATATTCCAATCTTTCGAAGAGCTTCTTAAAATGTGGCACCCAGAACTGAACCCAGCATGCCACATGTGGCCTGAAAAATATTGAATACTCTGAAATCATGAGTTCCCTTGACACGGACATTATTCTTCTGTAAATGCAACAAAGAATAAAATAGATTCTGAAAAATAGCTGATTTCTTAGTATTCCACCACTAATGTGCCCTCCCAACGGATGTAGTTCATATGGAAAAGTATCCATCATTGACACTCAAAATGTACCACAAACTTTTTTTTCTTTTAACAAAGGACCAAGACTGACTCGATATATAAATATCTATGTGCTTCTCACTCACCTTGCTAAGGACACCGAGAGCGTCATACAATAGTGAATCACTATCAAAGTGTATAAATTTATGAGCTGTAACTCTCTTGGGGGTATGTTTTATTATCATAAATACTCATATACAAAAGATTATGGAATCTTTATTGAAACAATTGATTACTACTCAAAATTATCTCATGAGTTATATTGACCAAGATCTAATCAACCAAGCTAAGATTTCTTGTATCAATGTTTATTCTTATGGAAAAATCTCACTGACTTTACTTTGTGTAAATAGTGTTTTGGGGGTTTTAAAACATTTCAACATATTTTATAAATCAATGAATATATTTTAATAGAAATTCTACCATGTGAATTTCTTTTGTGAGAAGTAAAAGCTTGGACCAGCAACAATGAGATAAAAAGTGTCCTTAGGAAAATAGTAAGCACAGGCTGAGATATTGCTCTCATCATAATACAGACAATTTTTTATTAATATAATTTTATTACCACTGGAAGATTTTCACTGTATCATGTAGAAGGTAACAAATATTACACACAGCATTGGTATGTGTATTTAGAAATATATAAATTTACATATATATAAAATTGATTTATTTTATAAGTGAAGAACAAACTCAAAACCCCTTTGGGACTGTCAGCTATAGTGACAAAACAATTAGAATAGAAATTGCATTACTTTTCGAACAGGTTTATGAGACTATTATTGGAGTGAAACCCTGTGTTAAAATTTCCTCTGGACTGAAAAACATGAAATGCAATAATCAGGAAATAACATAAGTGAAAAACATTACATTCATGGGCATTAAGCCAGGGTTTAAAAAGTGGCCATTATAGAAAGAAGCATAAAAAAGAAAATTAAATTATCAATGCCTTTGGCATCCATTTAGTACACTATTCACAGAAAAGTGTGATTTTTTTAATGACTTAGGTCATTCTTCCATATGATGCCACTAAGTAAAATTACAACATTTTCCTTTATACCACTGATGAAAAGATTTAGGCAGCATTTCAACAACCTCACTTCAACTAATAGAAGATATAAGGTAGGCTATTTCAGGTAGCATAGCATAATGAATGACATGGATGCTCCTCTAACTCCAGGGAAATGAACATCCTAGACAAAAGTGTTAATTCTATTAGCTTTATACAGAAAAAAGGATATCCCTTGTTTCCTGAAGCAGAAAATCCTGTCAAAACGACAGTGATAACTGTGCAGCTTGACACTATGGTGTTTCGGAATGGTATCAAACCTGAAAATAGGCCTTGGTAGCACAAGGCTGGGGTTGTAATGCCCACAAAAAGAGAAAGGATGGGGTCTTGTGCCTGGTACTGATTTCAATTCCTTTGAATATATACGCAGAAGAGGTATTTATGGATAATAAGGTAGTTCTATTTTTAGCTTTTGATGAACTTCCATACCGTTTTCCAAAATGGCTGTACTAATTTACATTCCCACCAACAGTGTATGAGGGTTCCCTTTTCTCCACATCCTAGCCAACACTCATTATCTTTTGTCTTTTTTTAGTAGCCATTCTAATAAGTGAGAGGTGATATCTCATTGTGGTTTTAATTTGCATTTCCCTGATAGTTGGAGATGTTGAGCATTTTGAGCATCTTTTCATATATCGGTTGGCCATTTATATGTGATCTTTTGAGAAATGTCTATTGAGGTCCTTTGTCCATTTTTTTTTCTTTTTTGCTGTTGAGTTGTTGGAGTTCCTTATAGGCTGTGCAGAATCTTTTTAGTTTGATGCAATCCCATTTGCCTGTTTTTGTTTTTGTTGCCTGTGCTTTTGGGGTCCTATCCAAAAAATCATTGTCTACACCAATGTTGTGGAACGTTTTCCCTATGTTTTCTCCTAGTAGTTTTTACAGTTTCAGGCCTTATGTTTAAATCTTTAATTCACTTTCAGTTGATACTTGTATTCAGGTTGAGATAAGGGTCCAATTTCATTCTTTTGCATATGAATATCCAGTTTATCCAACATTACTTAATGAAGAGACCATTTTTTCCACATTGTGTGTTTTTGGCACCTTTGTCAAAAATCAATTGACTGTAAAGCCTAGTTTATTTCTAGGCTTTTTTCCCTTTTCCATTGGTTGATGTGTCAGTTTTTAAGCTAGTACCACACTGCTTTGATTATAATAGCTTTATAATATATTTTGAAATCAGAGAGTGTGATGGTGATGCCTCCAGCTTTGTTCGTTATGCTCAAGATTGCTTCATCTAATTTGGGTCTTTTGTGGTTCTATACAAATTTTAGGATTTTTTAATAATTTCTGTGAAAAATGTCATTGGAATTTTGATACACATTTCATTGAATCTATAGGTTGTTTTAGGTAGTATGGACATTTCAACAATACTCATTCTTCCAATACATGAACACTAGATATCTCCTCACTTACATGTGTCTCTTCAATTATTTTAATCAATGTTGTATATTTTTCACTATACAGATCTTTCATTTCTTTGATTAAACTTATTCCTGAGTATTTTTGTAATATTGTAAATAAGATTGTTTTCTCAACTTATTTTTGGATAGTTTGTTGTTAATGTATGGAAACACTACTAATTTTTGTCTATTGATTTTGTATCCTTCAACTTTACTAAATTCGTTTATCATTTCTAACAGTTTTTTAGAGGAGTCTTTAGGGTTTTCTACATATAAGATCATGTCATCAATAAATAGAGACAATTTCACTTCTTTTCCAATTTGAATGTCTTTTATTTCTTTTTCTTTCCTATTTTCTTTTCTTTAGACTTCCAGTACTATGTTGAATAGAAGTGGTGAAAGTGGGCATCCTTCTCTTGCTCCTGATTATAAAGGAAAAGCTTCAAACTTTTCATCATTGAGTACATTAGCAGTGGACTTGTCATATATGGCCTTTATTATGTTGAAGCACATTTATTCTATACCTATTTCATTGAGAGTTTTTATTATAACAGGATGTTGAATTTTGTCAAATGCTTTTTCTTCATCTATTGAGATGATTATATGGTTTTTGTCCTTCAAGAAAATGTATACACTGGGGAAAAGAATCTCTTTTCAATAAATGGTGCTGGGGAAACTGGATAGCTACATACAGAAGACTGAAACTAGACCCCCACCTCTCACCTCTCACAAAAATCAATTCAAGGTGGATAACAGACTTAAACCTAAGGCATGAAACCTTAAGAATTCTAAATACATGTGTTTTTGTTTTATTGTTGTACTTGGTATACAGGAAGCAATGGACGCTGCATTGCATTCTAATTTGCATGCAGTAAGTCCTCGTTTAACATCACTTAACATCGTCAACAGTTATTGGCAACTTCTACTTTGAAGAGAAACAATGTATGGAGGTAGCTCTTATGTTGATGAGAAAATAAAATTGGTTTCATTACATGTCGTTTTGCTTAAGGTTGCAGTTTCCAAGAACCTACTGACAACATTAAGTGAGGACTTACTGTATTTGATTTTAGGCTAAACTCATACTTTTATGATCTTAAACATCTATTTGAAATAAATATGTGCATCTGTATTGTTGTAATGCTGACAGCATTAAAGGTATGCTTGGTTTTAATTAAATGAACAATATTACATTATTGAATTTTTATTGAAGTCAATTTAACTTGAAAAGCATTTTGTCGAATTACTTTTTTTGATCAATTACTCGATTTAGGTACTTATTTTTCCCTTTACACCAACAGAACCCTTCTATTATGTTTTGGTGGGAAAATATCACATAGACATAGCATATAGGCACAGAAAAACCCATAAAAACATATTAATGAGCAAAAACAAAGTAAGTCTTACAGCAAGACTCTACAGTCTTTACTTTAAAAAGTTTAGTCATAGGTTGAACATAGTAACATAAATTCATTCATTTATAAGAAAACAGTTGGTTCCAAATTTTAGTTCCAACAAAATGGGACAAGGTTAAACTTTTACAATTCTTCATTTGTCCTAATAGGTGATCTTATGAAGGCTATAGACCAAATTTTGGATAAAGCAATTTTCCTGTTTAGTTTTAAGAAATGCAAGCTTGTAATTTGCTAACTGGTTTAAAAAACTGTGTACAAGGAATAGGCCACAATTTTTGAACATATGTATTTAATAATACTGCTCGTTTTTTTTCAGGTCTTTTAGGGTCCTGTTTGTTAGCCCTGGAGTGAGTGAGGTACCAGCCTTTCAGGGGCCTGGCTCGGTTTGAGAATTAAATTAACATCAGATAGATTAACAAGAGAAAAAAAAAACATAATACAAGTTTTATGTGGCATAAAAGCCCTCCTAAGGACATGAAGCCCCCAAAGAAGCTGTTGGAGTTATTTAGCAATATGCTGTATTAGACAAAGAATAGCTAACTGTGAAAATGTGACCAAATTATGTGAGGAGGTTTAAAAGATTAGAGTTATTCTAATAAGATCGGTACAGTATTCTCTGTCTCAACTTCTCATCCTCGAAGATAAGACGGCTGCCTTTTCTATCAGCATAGGGCAGGTATCTTTTACATGGGAATTTCATCTTCTGCTTTTAAGAAACAGCACCAAGGTCCAAATGATTTATTTTGTACCTGCTGTTTGTCGAATGTCTCTACGTAAATAGTCAATATGCAAGAACAGCTGAGGAGTTTTGGAAAAAGGAGTTTAGCTAAGAGCAGAATAAAGAGGAGGAGTAATGGGAAAGGGAAGGGAAGGCTCTGGGAAGAAAAGCTAGCTTTGAGACAATATTTTGCAGAGAGGCAATCTTACAGTCCTGAGTGCATTTTGGAGCCTAGAGATCTCAGTTAAGACATATGTTCCTTTCAAACCGTTTGATCTCATAGCCCTCGCCTTCCAATCTAGTGCCAAGATAAATAATCTTGGGAAACTGTAATACCCCCATAATGTTTGAACATGTCATCGGCTGAAGCCCTAGAAGGGGGCACTATCGTGGCATGCCTCTGAACTTCGAGAGCCCATATTGTGAATAAATTTATCGAGGCGCATTGGCACAAGTCTGAACATGTGAAAGTCAAAATAAAAAACCAAGTGTGCAAAGTGAACCAAAGTGCTCACTCACCAGGGAGGACCACAAAGGCTTCTTTAACAGGAGGCCTCAGACACAGGAGGGAGAAAATTCCTCATAAACCAGAGGGAAAAGGCTCCTCCTCAACCAAATCCCAACTAAAAATGGAGAACTCAAAAAAAAAAATAAAAACGGAGAAGCAGATTTCCATCCGAGAGAGACTCACCGGCGCCGAAAAAAAAAAGGACGGTGAGGGGGGAGGTGACACAGGGAAGTGGGAGAGGGTGCTCCAGCGGCCCACGTGTAGCTCTGGGGGCCTCCGATCTCTGCAAGGAGAGTCTGCTGTGGACCCCACTTCTGACACCACACTATGTCAGCGTAAAAAATGTAAAGAGATGAATCTCTAAGTAAAAAGGTTTTAAAGTAGGATTGCAATCCAGGACCTATGTACAGACCAGGGTGGCCACCAGGGTGGCTTCCACTATGTCCAGAGAACAAAGGAAAAGGTTAGGGTTTTATCAGGGAAAGAGGAGGTTATGCATGTTGTTTTGAAAGAGAGTTCATTGGCACTGGCAGCATCTTACAAGAGCTGGAGAATTTTGATTGGTGAGTGTCAGTGGTTGCCAAGTAGGATTTGCAATCTTGGATTTGCAGTCAGGCCTTTGTGGACTGGGCTTGTAAAACCGTGTGTCAGGCAAGTGTCCTCGTATAAGCAGCTAGCAGTCCTTGTGTGACTCATGACTGCAGCTTTCCAAACTGTAAGCTGCAGTTCGGAAGTTTCTCGTGATAGCTCCTGTTCTCGGGCAAATCGTGCGTGACAGCCCTCCCTTCATGCCTTTCCCCAGCTCCGTGTTCTCCAGGCTTTGACACGAGAGACTCCATTTCGAATCCGACAACTTTTACACAATCATGCAGCAGGATGGAACAGCAATCTGTCCAGGCAGGAGCAGGAGGAGGGGCCTCCTACCGAGATGGCATCACAAAAGGATGAAACCAATAAAATCCTTGATGCAGGTGAAGGTATTGAGAGGTGATACATGCCTCTGTCAGAGAGTTCATTCATGAATTAATGGTAGGCATTATAATAAATTAAGCACATGAAAAAATAAAACAATCCCAGAGAAACCAAGTAGGTTGAAAAGAAAATACAATCATTCAAGGCTCAGCTGTGGATAGTATTTATATGATCATAATAACGTGCACACAGAATATTTGTCGTAACTAAAAACTATGATAAAACCTCATCAGAAGGTGGGTGAAGAGGAGGCATATGTTGAAGTGGAGGGTGTATAAGAACTCAGTCCTCATCAGCTTCCACTGGAGCAAGTCCATGCACAATGTCTAAAACCCAAACTTTAAGAAACAGCAATAGAAACTTATTTCTTAGAAATATGGAGTTAAATGCTAACACCATGGAAAATTATTTTCCTTGGGAAGCAGAAATTTGGAGTAAAGAGGGCAGAGCAATGGACTATTTCGTTTTTATTTTTCATTTTATTTTATTCTATTTTTTTAAATACTACAAGCCTTGCAGTGCTATTTGACCCTTTAAATGATGCACGATTATACCTTTGATGAAAAGAAAAATTAAATTTAAATAAGTCTGACCTGGCTAAACTTGAGGTTATGGAGCATGGGGGATGAGGCTGTGGAAACAAATGAAGGCTTTTGTTGCTGGTTTTGAAAATGTGCTTGAATTCTGCCCATAGGCTACCGTGATTTCTTCAAGATCCCAGATAATCGAGCTGAAACCGTGTGGACCAGTTGAAATGAATGAAGGTAGCATACATAGATCAGCAACACAGCGTGCTTTAAAAATAAATCCTCAGCCTGGGCGACATAGCTAGACTCCTGTCTCTTCAAAAAAAGGAAAAATAAATTAACCGGGCGGGTGTGGTGGTATGTACCTGTAGTCCCGCTACTCACCAGGTGGAGGCAGGAGGATCGCTTGAGCCCAGGAGTTTGAGGCTGCAGTGAGCTATGATCGTGCCACTGCACTCCAACCCGGAAGACAGAGACCCCATCTCTAAAGATAAATAAAAAATAAAAATCCTTTTGCTTTACAGAAGTATTCCAAGAACACTGTTGAAAAAAATTCAAATAATACAAAAACCAAAGTGAAGGTCCCCTGCCCCGGGGCCCTGGACCCACCGTCCTCCCTAGAGGTCACCACAGTTGACAGTTTTGTGTCTATCACTCCTTCCTTCCCCCTACCCCACTGGATGCCTTTATTTGGAATGAAGATTCTGTGCTCCTGATTATCCCAGCTTTATAAAGCATGCAAACTAAGGATATGGAAGACAAAGATGCCCAAACTGGAAAAGCAAAGTGAGGAGATGTGTATGAAGCTTGTTCCTCCCTGACCCATCTCAAGTCAAACTGACTTCCTTCCAAAGATTGGAAGCAGAGATCCGGCTGGGCCTGTTTGACACGGCAAAACTCAGATTCCATGTCAGTCGCAGAGAGGAAGAAAGTGGCACTGATGTTGTTCCTCATTCCTCAGGCTGGCATGCAAAGCGGGAGAACTGTTTCCATGGAGACGGGGACACTGGAGATGCGCTTGGAATTGCTCCTTGGGGCTTAGCACCAAATAGAAACATTAGCATGCAGAGGCCTAAATATAGCTGCATTCAGGGCGGCTCATCAAGCCTAAAACTTGGATCCAAAGAGGCTGTGGGACGAATGCACTCTGAGCAAGACTGACTCAACCAGGTTTTCAATATTTTACAGAGTTTACAATGTAGTCAGAGGAAGTGACTCACAGGAAATAGCATTTCTGCAGAAGTGTGGCGGCCACTTGGTGTTTTCTCCTGGATCAGTCACTGTCAGAGTCCTGCCTGGGGATGTCAGGGTTCAATTGAGAGATGATTTTTTTTTTTTTTTTTTTTTGGTGAGAAAGTCCTTTCACCACAGAGATATCCTGTAAAAGGGCCCAGTGGGAAAATGTTCTCTCTGGTCATAGAGGGAAATTGTAGCCTGTGAATAGAAGAAAAATATGTGCATGCTCCCTTCTGCTCCCTTCCTCAGGACTCCTGGGGACTGTAAATTCTCGTATGCAGTATTACACAGAAGAATTCTGCTGTGTCCCAGCTCCCACTCCCAAAGTTGCAGCTGCACACTTGTGCTGTAACACGGCACCATCAGTGCACAACACACCTAGCATTCCATAATCATTACTGCACCAATGCTGCGTTCCACAAAGAAGAATGCAGAAACAAAGAATGCAGACAGATGTAAAAGAAAATAAGACAGCAAAGGTCTTAAGGAGCTTCCACTCTAGTGGGGTAGACAGATAACAATCAAGGAGTCAATCAGCAATTTCAGAGTTTAATAATCGTTATGAAGAGAGTAAAAGGAGGCAATGCCAGAGTGAGAAGAGGGTGTGGGGGAATTGCCAGCTAGGAGGTCAGGGGAGGCCTCTTGGAAAATTTGACCTTGGAGGTGAGATCTGAAGGACAAGATCAGAGAGAAGAGCTTGTCAGGTAGACAGCATTCCGGGCACAAAGCCTCCGGAACTGAACCAAGATCAGTGGCTGGAATCTTGAATGAGAGAGCACACAGTGGGAGGTGAGATTGGACACGTGGGCAGGGACCTGGTCACTGCCACGCTGCGCTGTGCTGAGGAGTTTGATGACATTCCTCAGAAAGTAGGTTAGCAATGGTTTTCTGCTCCTGGGCAGCAACAAGCCCCACAGCTGATTACCTGCCACTGTCTCCTCCAGCGCTTTTTCTCTGAGTTCTGAGCCTTTACTGCCACGCTGTGGGCCTCCTGCAAGACTAGAATTCTGTCTTCCTTT
>CAUYRB010064524.1:0-42208 GCA_963574695.1 Propithecus perrieri
ACCAGCCTGAGCAAGAGCGAGACCCCGTCTCTACTAAAAATAGAAAGAAATTAATTGGACAGCTAAAAATATATAGAAAAAATTAGCCGGGCATGGTGGCGCATGCCTGTAGTCCCAGCTACTTGGGAGGCTGAGGCAGAAGGATCACCTGAGCCCAGGAGTTTGAGGTTGCTGTGAGCTAGGATGACGCCATGGCACTCTAGCCCGGGCAACACAGTGAGACTCTGTCTCAAAAAAAAAAAAAAAAATAAATAAATAAATAAATAAAAATATGAAATAATAGAGTATAACTACTATTTGCATAGCAATTACATTGTATTAGGTGTTATAAATTATCTAGAGATGATTTAAAGTGTACAGAGGATGTGTATAGGTTATATAAAAATACTATGCTATTTTATATAAGAAACTTGAGCATCCGAGGAATTTGGTATCTGCAGGAGGTCCTGGAACCAATCCCCCATGGACATTGAGAAATGGCTGCATATGCGGTGGAATAGTATTCAGCCTTATAAAGGGAGATACTGCCATTTGCAACAACATGGATAAACCTGAAGAAAATTATGCTAAGTGAAAGAAGCTTGACACAGAAAGAAAAAAAATTACTGCATAATATCATTTATATGTGGAATCTTAAAAAAAAAAAAAAAGTCCAATAAGTAGGAAGTAGAATGGTGGTTACCAGGTACAGAGAGCAGAAGGAAATGAGAAGATGTGGATCAAAGAGTACAAACTTGCAGTTTTATAGGATGAATAAAGAGATCTAATGCACTACAGGAGGTCTACAGTTAATAACATTATATTGTATATTGAAATTTTGCTAAGAGAGTAGATTTCAGGTGCTCATACCACACACACACACACACACACACACACACAAAATAACAGTGGAAGGCAATGTTTATGTTAATTTACTTACCTGTAGTAATCATTTCATTATGTATTTGTATGTCAAAACATCATGTTGTATCTCTTAAATATATGTAATTTTTTAAAAGTCAGTGGAGGCAAGATTAAAATGCAATGACTTAGAAATTTATTCCTTTAATTGTTGCCAAGTTTCTTGTAACTGCCTGCTAGTCTCCACAATTAGTGCTTTCATTTAGATAGGCAAGGAATTAATATAGCATATTATGAAGAAATAATTTGCATTATCAATCAGAAGTTCTAGTTAGCTCTGTCAATTACTTACTATGTGACTTTTTCCAAATTAGGATGATAAAAATGTTGAACCTGCCTTTAGTGTAATACAAGTGAGAATTGCAGTAGTTAAGAACTAGAACTCTGAAGTTAAACAGAACTAAGTTTGCATCCCAGTTATATCGTTTACTACCAGAGTGAGCTTCAGACAGTTTATTTCATCTACTCTGAGACTCAGTTTCCTCAGGCATAGACGATATTGACAGTACCGACCTTATGGCATTATTTCGAGGACTAAATGAAATCATGGATATAGAGTATTTGCCATAGTGTCGTGGTCTTAATGTGCATACACAGCCCCCCCCACACACACACATACACACATGCCTGTGTGTTCTCTAGGTTATTTTTTCTTTTTTTTCTTTTTTTGAGACAGAGTGTGGCTCTGTTGCCCTGACTAGAGTGCCATGGCTTCAGCCCAGCTCACAGCAACCTCAAACTCCTGGGCTCAAGCAATCCTCCTGACTCAGCCTCCCGAGTAGCTGAGACTACAGGCATGCACCACCATGCCCGGCTGATTTTTTCTATATATTTTTAGTTGTCCAGATAATTTCTTTCTATTTTTAGTAGAGACAGGGTCTCGCTCTTGCTCAGGCTGGTCTCGAACTCCTGACCTTGAGCCATCCACCCGCCTCGGCCTCCCAGAGTGCTAGGATTACAGGCGTGAGCCACCGCGCCCGGCCTTCTTTAGGTATTTTTAAGTTAAAAACTCAAAGAGTTTTAATAATTAAGTGAAATAAGATGATATGTGTCAATCACCAGCAGAGAGGAAACATTCAGTGAATGGTGATGTGAGATTCTTGGGAAATAAGTCACATTAAATGATACATAAAACAATAAAGAAAGAGGAGGAAGAGAGGAAATGAGAAAAGAACAAAAAGAAGGTAAGGAATGAAAAAGAAGAAGGGGAGAAAAGAAGAAAGGAGGGAAGGGGAAAGAAATTTATCATCACATTTCAAATGTGAAAAATGTCAATTTAACATTAAAACCCCATCATACTTTCATTTTGTTCACTTTTAATTTCTTTCCTCTTTATCACTTTTTGCACATTTGCTGCTTAATGTATTTCAATTAAGAGTATTACTATGCCATCATGACCTTTAAGGAACCAACACTCTGATAAAAGGTCAAAGCAGAATAAAAAGTTAGAAAAATCATAATTAAAAGGTAGAATTAAAACTTGGAGTTATATTTTGAAAACCTAGTCATCGAAATAGGACTAAAGAGCCTTGGATCATGGAGCTACAGTCCTAAGGTTTAATATGCAAAGTCAAATGCCCAAAGAACAGTGACACAATACTGGCCTAAAGTTATATGACTTATTTTTTCAGCTGGGCCTTTTCTTTCATTAACTTAATAATCTTGAGCTAGACATGTCAACTTCCTAAACTCTGGTTTCTTCATATGTTGTAATTTTATAATTCCATGCTGTCCGGAAAGTATATAGCCATGTAACTAACCGTTCTCATTATATTAACAATTGCCGGATACTTTCTGGACAGCCCTCATATATCCCTACATATTCCTATATACATTTACATATATTCCTATATATACACACATATAGTCTTATTATACATATTCATATATGTATATATATGAACCTGTTAATAGGAGCTCAACAAAATATAGCAGCCCTCCATATCCACAGGTTTTCCATTCACAGATTCAACCAATCTCAGATCAAAATTATTCAAAAAATAAATAAAAATTAAAATACAACAGCAAAGCATAATACAAATAAAAAATACAATATAACTATTTATATACATCTACATGTATTAGGCATTGTAAGCAGTCTAGAGATCGTTTAAAGCATACAAGAGTATATGCATGCAAGAGTACATGCAAATACCAGCCATTTTATACAGGGGACTTAACCACAGATTTTGTTATCTGTGAGGGGGCCCTGGAACCAATTCTTCATGGATACTGAGAGATGACTTTACTCATAGACTGGCAATTCATTACACAAGCACATTAAATATCCAAAGGGTATCATAAAAAGTAGACTAAAGCATGATCCTTGCCTTCAGGAAGATCTCAATTATCAATTTATTTCTCAAAGTCAACTTAACTTATAGATCTAATATTTCTCTTAGTTAGCACGTCTCTAACAATTAGCTTTCTCAACCTTACTTTGCTCTCTTGCCCACTTTCCTAGAATTCACTCCAAATTAATAATTTCCAAAATCCCATAAAGTGCTCTTTATTTTCAAATAACCACACTCCCTTCATTTATTTTCTCACCATGAGTTTTAAAACTAGAAACACCTAGGTTCAAATTGCAGGTTTGTCATGTGCATACTAGGGAAATACGGGCAACGTGCTTACTTTTTCTGAACATCTATCACTTTATAAATTGGAGATAATATAAGATTTTAGCACAGTGCAAGGTTCATAGTAGATGTGATGGTTATTCAATCAGTTATAGAAATGTAATGGGATACTAGTCTGGTCTCTCACACCTCTGCAGGATGACGAATATTCCTTGCCTTCACAACTTGCTCAGTCATTTGTAAACTATTCTAATGTAGTATTGAGGGAAACTCCTGTCAGATTAATCACTGTTCCAAACTAAAAGATATGGGAAAAATACACATTCAGATTCTGCCTAATTATGTATTCTTCCCACGTTTTCTATATTGTATCTGGAAGCCAACTTTTGAAATTAAAAATCACAAATTTATTGCCAGAATATTCTTCAGGTTTGCCACTGAAAAACGCCTATTAGGGAAGTGGTGGTCGATGTGTCGCATGCATGATTAAAGAAGGTCAGAGCATTAAAAAGAAGGTTCAAGGGCCAGGACAATATTAGATAAACATTCACATTATCATCTCTCTTTCCCCAAAGTTCATTGCTCTCTTCTTGAACCTTTCTTTAATCCAGATTTCTATCAGTCTCCTTTCATATTAAACAGAAATCCTATTCGAGAGTAACCTTGACATGGATATGTTTAGCACATTTCACTCTTGCCAGAAGAAAAGCAAATTACACAGTTTGTGAGTGACATATACCAGCTTTTGGTAATTTATTTAAATGCCAGCTTAGTTTGTAGAATTTTTAAAGAAACTATTGAGTTAAGCAAATAAAAGTAAAAATTGTCTTCAGTATCAAATGGATTTGACCACAGAAGATAAAAATGAAACCAGTAGAGGGTTTATTAATTAATGGTGCTTAGGATGGAGCACAACTCCCTTATCCTGAAATGAGATCAGGACATTTTTCCCTGAGATATGATCAAGTAACTTTTTGAATAAGGATAAAAGTGTTATTTTTCAATCAGCCTCATTTTGTAATTCTAGTAAAAGACTATTAAGTTTTACTCATGATATTTTTAAACCTATTTAATAGTCCCAATACTATTCTATGTTAAAGCCATAGTTTTACTAGGAATTCAAGTTGGGCTCAGAGGAGTATAATTTCCAGGGGCATATTTCATGATACTTCATAAGTTATTTTATTCTTTTGGCCTCACTTTATTAGCCTTTTTAACATATTCGCTATATTATACTACAAGGCTCACAGTAGATCCTAAGTCTTCTCACAAAGGCCCTATGTTTATATTTACTATGCTGTAACTCAAGCATTTTAAGGGTCCTGGTGATTCAAAGGACAATGTGAAAATTCCAAAGTTATTTGAGAAGGCCACTGATGTTACTATGCTGGAGAACAGTGTTTGGAAACAGACATTATTGTACATTTATTTTAAAATGATTTTAAACCAGGCCCACAATGCCCTGTCCACATTTCCAAATCCTCAAAGCCTTAAAAAACTAAAGAATTTTCTTTTACTCTTCTCTTAAATTTTCTTTGTAAGTTTGGTGCTAAAACTCATTTAGCAGTAAAATGTAACACAAATGCAAGTGAGGCTTTTATAGTCTATTTATCTCACTTAGTGTCAATATTCTTATGTTTTGCTGCAGACATATCAATGTGGCTAGAAAGTGCTGCCATACTAAGTGGTATATGTGTCATAAAGGTAAAAGAGTTTAGTATAGTATGATATACATAAAGTATAACACACATGTATATTAGCTTGCTAGGACTGTTATAACAAAATACCACAAACTAAATGTCTTAAACAGCGGTAATTTATTTATTCACATTTTTGAAGACTAGAACTCTAATAGCAAAGTGTTGGTAGGTTTGGTTTCTTCTGAGGCCTCTATCCTTGGCTTGCAGATGCCTTCTCCCTCTGTCCTAACATGGTTTTCCCTCTGTTCACGTGCATTCTTGGTGTCTGTGTGACCTAATCTCTTCTTATAAAGACACCAGTCATAATGGATTAGGGCCTACCTTAACAGGGTTATTTTAACTTAATTACCTCCGTAAAGGTTGTGTTTCCAAATACAGTCACATTCTCAGGTAGGGGCTAATCATACTGAGCTACTTCAATATGTAATTTTAAATTTCAACATACAAATTTTGAGGGGACACAAGCCTATAGCAACACATATCGTTTGGTTGAATTATTATACAGATGTGCACGCACACACACACACACACACACACACAATTACCAGCACCGCAGATGCCCCTCATGTCTCCTTGCAGTCACTACCCTCACATGACTAAGGGTAATAATCTACATTGATTCCTATTAGCATCAATTAGATATTTTATGTTCATATTTTATACTACTTGAATAATATATTATTCTTTCAGTGAGCTTCACTTATAATGGCTTGTATTGTTGTAGATAATTCATTCAAATTGTTGTGTAATAATCCATTGTGTCAATAAATCAATTCATCTGTTTTACCACTAATTGTAGTTTGGCTAGTTTCCAGTTTTGAGCTATTACAACTCTGCTATGAACTTTCTTTTATATATTTTTTAATGAGCATTAGCAAGAAATGAGACTGTTGATCATAGGATGTGCATATGTTCAGTTTTAGTAAATCTGCTATACTGTGTTTCAGAGTGGCCAGATCATTATATGTTCATAATTTCATTGGATAATAAGGGGAATAAGAAGCTTACAAAATATATACATCTACCCCACAGAGCTCATTCCTAGAGTGACTGAGGTAAGCAAATGGGAAGAAATCCTTTCTCGATTCTAACTGATCTCTCTTTCCCAAATGATAGGTTTTGAAATTTTTACTATGAATTAAATTCACTATAATTAAGTTTTTAACTTTATCCAGAACAAGTTCAATTCTTTCTGCTCAAAATATCTGTTTTACAAAGAAAGGTATTCTAATTTAGAATCAATATAGGAAATCAAAGTTGGTACAGGGACGGTATTAGAGAGGAAAGAGGAGCCTCTAGAACATGTATCGATTTTAAGATGTGACACATACATATATCAAGGAAGAATGCAAAGTATTAATACCACTCTACTAACGCTAAGAAGGCAAGGATAAAAATGAACATGACTGTGTTTCATAACCACTTTCTTCAGCTGACAAGCACAATGGAAATTGATTTTAAATTGCCATATTAAAAATGGAAATAAGAACCTCAGGAGTCAAAGAGCCATGATTGGACCATGTAACTGAATGCCAAGGAAAGTTTTGAGCCAAGGTAATCTTCCTTCTAGGAAAAATAATATTTTATTTTAAAAAAAGGATGTGATGATGTCTTAAGAACTCAAATATATTAATACCCTCTAATCTATGAAGAGTGGTTATGAAAATGAGTACGCTTTTTATTCTCCATTTGCTTTCAACCCATTCCCTAAACTTTTCCAACCTAATCTGCATTGATAGGAGCTGAATCCTTTAAATTACTCTTCCAAGGATTCCTTGTTAAGGCAATCTCATTGGGTTCAGTCAGTAGAAACACAATCAGGAGTTTGGAGGGTTTGTAGAAGGGAAATTACCAGCACTTACTTTCTGTTTTTCCTCTAATGTTCCAATTCGCATGAGGCACTCTTCACTATAGTTCTAATATCCACTGGTTGGCCCTCACTCTAGTAACATCTGCTCCCTCTTTGGTTACTCCGAATCCAAAGTGACCATGGCGTTCTGATATTACTATTTTTTGGTTGGTTTATCTTACCTTGTTTGGCTTTCCAGATCTTCTAAATGTCTTCTAACTATATCACTGTATTGATCTACCTAGAATGGGTTTTGTTGTTCTAATTAAACCCTTATTAATCCCTTATTAATCCAGTCGTAATACCAGGAATGGTTACATGCCTCCCCTCCCAAAAAAAAAGACTTTCAACACAGGATTCTAGGATTGCATTGCTATGCTCTATGACTTTGGTCACATAACAGCTTTTTTGCTACAGGAAAATGTGATGCTAATTATCTGTGGTATACAAATGCATCAGGATGACTCATAGGATCACATTTGGGAGGAAAGGCCAATTCAGGGAAGAGTTTTGAGATGTCAAGTATTTGCTGGCTGCTTCTCACAATTGTGGAGCGCTTAAAAAGGATAATGATAGAGTTTTAAACTCTCATTTCAAGAAATCAGAAAATGAATGAGTTCTCATTCCAGACTTAAACAAGTTTCTTATTTTTTGGTCACTATAAGGTAGACCTGGCTGAAAATTTGACCCAAAATCTAACCAAGCTGATTGTGTAATTAAAATGTAACTCAAATGCACAAGAATTATATATATATTTTTTTCTATGTTATGATTCGGGCATTGCCTTGGAAAGATTGGAACCCTAAGATTGAAATAAGAAAAATTAAGACAGATTAATCTAAAAAAACTTAAACATTCAAATTCTGCTGAACCTTGCTCACCAGCAGAAGTACCCTTCATTTACTGTCTGAGGAAACAAGTTTCCTTTCTCAAAGACTCTGTAATAAGCTAACCCGAGATATGTGCTTGCAAGAACATCTCTATCATACCCAATTCTACCACCCTTTCTTGCCTCAAGACTGGTAGTTAGAGGAATGTCGCAATGGGGAACCCATTAACCCACCTCATAATTATGTCCTTGGGAAATCCCCAAGAACACCCCTTCACTAATCAATGAAAAAATTATTGGTTAAAGTAACAGCAGTTTCCTTGGAAACCTTGTAGTAGCTGTCTGCAGTGAGCTGAAGTGATGACGCATGATGCCAAAGTCGAAACAGTGTTCAGTGGGAACTGGTATTCCAGAGTAGCGAAGGTCAAGTAGGAGTACTCAACCAGCAGAGACCACAAGGTAGATGCAATTATAACAATGGGAATCAGCAATGCAGTGGCAATCAGAGTAAATCAACCCTTACAGATCTGTGGTGGTGACATAATGATCATGTTTTCCTTAAAAATAAAAGGCTACCTACTAAAGTATTAATTAATACTAGGTTCACTGAGCATGACCTTCCTTTAGTCATCATGACAGAATCAGTCACACACTCTTATCCCATTCTTAGACTTAGGCTTATTTAGACATTTTAAATGAAAAAGAGGACAGTTTCTCTTGAGAAAACATTTCCAGTAATGCCAGCACAACTTTATACTAAAATTTCCCATAAGTATTCCCCAAAGGGATCTACAATAATTTTCTAGGGGGCTGAAGAAAGGATATGCATAGACATTTGGGGAATTTTTAATCACTGGCTCTGAATTAGCACTAATACATGGAAACACAAAATTTCACTTTTTTAGTGGATGTTTATTAATTACAAAATTAATAAATGTAATTTTCACCCAAGTCTGTATCACCATGGGCCAGTGAATCTTCAGACCCATCTTATAGTTTCACTCTAGTTCCTAAATGCATAGTTAATAGATATGTTCAGCAATTTGGAAAATCTCAGTATTGACTTCCTGACCTATGAACTACATGTTATTTTGACAGGAAGGGCCAAAGGGAAGCCTCCCAAAGACTGTTCCTCCAATATTGTAGGCCAAAAGCTATGTCGTATCTCTCAGGGAACTGATGAGATGAGTGTGATCTTTAAAGTGTTAAAAAAAAAAAAAAAAAGAAAAGGCCTGAGAAAAAGCCAAATAGATATTGGACAGTGACTGAATTTTCTTAAACTTAATTTGGAGATGACTTTATCTGTAGCTGCTCTTCCGGATATGAGCTCTTTGCCAAAGAAATGAAATTAGATATTAAGCATCTGGTATGCATCTATTGATCTGTCAGAAGTTTTTATTATGATTTCTTTATTCATTTTTTTTATCAATTATTATGGAAACTTAGAAGTCTCCTTTTAGCTGGCACAGGCAGCAGCATATCTGTACTGTTTTATTGCATCACTATGGCAAATGATCTTAAAACAACATCATATAGCTCACAAGCCTTTTAATTACTTTAACATGCCACCAAAAAAAAAAAAATCACTTGTACTGATCCAAACCAGCGAGTAGTAACAAGTACTCCGTATGCTTCAAAAAACCCATGCACATCTGAAAGTGATAAACGCCAAGAAAATTCAGGATGAAAATGCTATAGGATATCCATATACCTACGACACTCAGGATATTCCCCTAAAGGCAGAGAGAATATGCTCCTCTATGCTCTGACCATCATGACAATGGAGACACAATGCTTGATGGAATTCTTTGGATTTGGGATAACTTGTTTGGGTGTGCTCTTTTGACCCACTTTTTCAGGCACCTGTTTGCTAGTTTCGAAGGGCAGAATGCAAGAGAAGGCTCAGAGGCAGGATTAGGCTGCAATGCCAGCTGGCTGATGACTCAGACTTTGATTGAGAGGAGGCTATGGTAGCAAATATGGATATTGAAATGGAGTCTCTGTGAGCCACACTATAGGATTAAATGCAATTTCATTAGTTTGTGGATCAAAGCGTCTTTTGATGATAACTATTTTGTTCCTTTGAACTACATTTTGGCTGGAAATGTCACCTTAGATGGCTGTCTTAGTCTGTTTTGCTTTGCTATAAAGCAATACCTGAGAGTAGGTAATTCATAAAGAAAGGAGGTTCATTTGGCTCATGGATCTGTAGGCTATAAAAAATGCATGGCACTAGCCCCTACTTGGCTTCTGGTGAGGGCCTTAGGAAGTTTTTATTTATGACAGAAGCGAGAGGAGTCAATGTATAACATGGTAAGAGAGAGAGAGAGAGTGAGAGAGACGGGGGGGGTGCCATACTCTTTTAAACAACCAGTTCTCCAGTGAACTAATAGAGTGAGAGCTTACTCATTACCAGGAGAACAGCACCAAGCCAACCATGAAGGATCCATCTCCATGATCCAAACACCTTTCCCCAGGCCCTACCTTCAACACTGAGGATTAAATTTTAACCTGAGGTTTGAAGAAGACAAACATCCAAACTATATCAACAGCTAAAAGTTTAATCATGATTTTCTTGAGTGCTAGCTGATATATAAGCCATAAGATTGGACATACACAGTAGCAATCCATCTTCAAAGAGGAATAATTTTTCAACTGGGTTTGAGCTGGTCCAGAAGACAGAGGTAAGTTATGTGAGCATATGGCATAGACTATGTGGTATCTCCTCCTACCATACTGCTGCCCCTCCCTCAGTCCAGACACCTGGACTTATTGAGAGTTACTATGATCAGCTTTCAGAAGAAGATACTTGGTCCTGATTTATAGATAAATATTTAAGATGTGTTTACTTTAGCAAGAAATATAATGCAGGCCATTTTAACCCAAGAAAAGGGCAGGCCTGAAAGACTTGTAAAATGAAATCTGCCCACTAGGCAGAATTTTTAATATTACATCTAGTTGTCTACTTTGCTTGGAAGAAGAGATGACTTACAGTATAGATTTATAAGCAGTGGCTAATAATTTCTCCAGGTTATCAGAGACTTATAAGCAAAAAAAATCCAATGTTTAGTGACAGATCAGGGAAAGAGGTAGATGAATGGGCTTCTCCAAATGTGCACAAAGTATGAGGATATTTGTGTCCCATAAAAATCCTCCCAAAAGGCGATCTTTGCTAAGAAGTTTCTCTCAACAACCTGAAAAACAACATAATCTTTCTTTGCATCAAGCAGCCACTTTCCTCAGCTATACATGTCTTTGCTTGATGGAATAATAAATAAAGTGAAGATGATAGCAAGTATGAAGATTATACATTGAGTCAACAATATAAGCTTCACTCACTGGGGCTGAGCTAGCTACAGCCACGGCTATATAGCCACCTTATGAACACTGGAGAGAAACACTGAGTCCCATCTTAGGCACCATTTGCAAGAAGGACCAACCAGTAATCTGGAGGGCATGTTGATTACATTGGTACCCTTCCATCACAGAGAAAGAAGCAGTTTGTTCTCTTATGAAGAAAGACTTTTTCTGCAAATGTATTTACCTTTCTTACCCACAATATATCTTCTAGCATCACCAATGTAGAATTATGGAAAGTTGTGTTCATATTCACCATTACACTAACCTGTAAAATATTCCTTCTGACCAAATAATTCACTTCACAGCAGAAAAAGTATGGCAGTTAGTTCAAATCTATGTATTAATGATTCTCTCACTGGACCAAGTATGCCATATACCAGAAGCAATGCAGAGTATATGATGTGGAATAATCTAATCTACTGAAACTCAAGTATGACATTAGCTGAGACCATATCCAACAAGACTAAAGTGCAGTTCTACAGAAAGTAGTACATACTTTGAATCAGTAACTATTAATAATGTATCAGGGGCCAGCAAACTACAGCCTATGATCAAATTTTGCCCATTACCTGTTTTGTAAGTAAAGTTTTACTGAGCCATAACCATGTTCATTTTTTACATATTGTCTATGTCAGTTTTAGCTCTATTATGGCAGAAGTGAGTAGTTGCAACAGAGAACATATGGCCCAGAAAGCATAAAGGCCCCTACAGAAAAAATCTGCCAACCCCTAAAATTATGCTGAATTGACCTCAAATTCAATATACAAAATAAGAAACAAGGGATGAAAGTAGAAGGGGCCACTATCACTATTATATCTAATGACATAATCATAGGCTTTATAATTTCTATCCTTGAAACCTAGGGATCTTCTAGGTTAGAGGTCCAGGTTTCAAAGACAGAATTGTTTTTATCAGGAAATAAATCGTTGTTTCTATTGAATTATAAATTGAAATTGCCTTTCTGCTGGTTTGGGCTCCTCCCACTACAGAATGAACAGGCTAAGGACTTTACTGGCTGCTTGAGGTAAGTGATCCCAATTACAAAATGGAATTTGGATTGCTGTTACACAATGGAAACACGGAGAGACTTCTCTATAGCTCAAAGTATTCACTGGCCACTTCTTAATAGTTTCATGTTTAATAACAGGTGTTAACAGAAGAAACTCAACAATCTAATACAAACAGGAGCATTATAGACTCAGATTTTTCAGGAATGGTTTCTTTGGCTCCACCACGTTGATGCTTTGGATCATCTAATCAGGTAAAATACCAGATGCTGAGTGTGATTATGATAAATGTGGGGAGCAAGGGTAATGTGGAATGGGTGGCAGAAGAAAAAAGTAATGAACATCAACTGTGATCTGCTGATTGTTACAGAAACTAGGCTTTAACAGTTAGGTAGAGGAATGGATAAACAGACTTTTCTTTTTTATTACTATTTTTCTCTTGTCCTTTCTTTCACTGTAGTAATCAGAAATATCAGGAAGAGTCATCTTTGGACCTAAAAAGGAGTATTATGTTGAAGTTGGAGATCTTGGAGTTAGGATGAATACAGTGATCCATGGGACTTTGTCTCTCTTTTGGGGGACAGAGTTACATCATTATTTGGATGAAGAACAGTTGCATCACATTAGGCCGAAGTATTACATTGCTGTTATATGACAGATATAGAAAAAAGGGTGAGAATAGATACTGAGCATCATACTGGTAGATGGTGCTACTCATTCCCTTTCCTTGAAGATTCACTCCCTGTCCTTCTCCTGCTCTGTCCTTTATTACAGACAGGAGACTATTTCCTGGAAGCCTAATTCCCCAGATTCTCTTACTCACTGGCTAAGAATGGGAGGTATGAAAGAGAGACAGAAGAAAATTTCCAAGGTAGTCCTCCCCATCTCACTGTACTGGAGGCTCATCCTCTTCCATGGTTCTAACTACACTATAATTCTAGCATCCAGTGAGTGGCCCCAGTCCCAGGGCTGGTATTGTCATTCCTCTCTGGCTTCTCCAGGTCTAAGTGGGCTAAAAGCCTCCATTCCTTTATAAAAATCTAGGTTGCCTCACCATTAAATTGTCTCTTCAATTCTTCCAACACTAGTTGTAACTAATTCCCCATGCTAAATTCCCTTTGTTTAACATCTGGCACAGACTCTGTTTGCCTGCCTTCATCTGACTGACGTAATATGAGAAAATAACATTAACTGTGACTGAAAGACATAGTAAAACAAATTTGTTGATGTATGCCACCACTAATACATTTCTATGGCTTCCAGTATTATTAGTACAGGATTGTCTTTAATTTTTCTATTTTCCTGCAAATAGTTTCCAAAATTTTGGACTAATTCTTCATTCGTGCCCTTAGGATTTATAATCATGTTTGGCAAAAAATATCTATACAATAAATGTTTGCCAAATTAATAATTAATTTCTTCAATGCTTATTGGGTAAAGAGACAAAATAATTTCATTAGATTATATTTTTATTTATTTAAAAATTTCAATTTTAAATCTCTGTGTAAATGCCTTCCAACTCTATCCCTAACACTTCCTAACACTCGATACCTTGTATGAGCCACCCTGAATCTGACTATTCTCATCCTCATTCTCTGAAGACCAAATAGACTTTCTTGCAAAAAATCATTTCTTACTTATCCCCATCCTTCCTTTGCCCACCCACATCACCACACTACACATTAAATAGAAAAGTGGACTTGTTCATTCATTTAGGTGTGCCTAAAAGTATTTTGCACATTTTTATGCCTACATGTTTTCATATATTTTAAGAAAGAATTTTCATGTCTGACTTTTCTGAGGATATTGGAAGTACCTTACAAGTGTGAATCTATTCACCACTGTCCCTGTGCCCAGCAGTACTCAATATATAGTGTATGCTGAATTGATGAATGGTTTTTACAACTCCTCTTGGATTAGATATCAAGTTGTATTTATTTGGTTCAAACTTGTGTTAAGCATAAATTCAAATCATGATGATGCATTTATCACAGGTTTGCAGAAAGTATATGCAAAAAAGTATTAGTTATAATTTTCTTATTTGATACAGAAATTATTAATTTAAAAATGTGGCTTTTTTGAGTTAAGCCTTTTTTTAAAAAAAAATACTTATCTTTTTCTTGGTATTTTATAAAAATTTGAGCACATGTTTTAAAAAATGGTATTTTTAAAATTTTTAATTATTATATACACATAATAGTTGTATATCTTTATAGGGTACATGTGATGTTTTAATATAGCCATACAATGTGAGCTAATCAAATCAGGGTAATTGTAGTATTCATCATCTCAGGCATTCAACATTTCTTTGTGTTAGGAACATTTCAATTCCACTCTTAGTTCTTTTAAAGTCTACCCTAACTTATTGTTGATTACAGTCATTTTGTTGTGCTATCAAATATTGTTCATTCTATCTAACTATATTTTTGCACCCATTAACCATCCTCACTTTATTGCTCACCTCCCTGCCACCCTTCCCAGCCTCTAGTGACCATCATTCTACTCTTTTGTTTTCATTAGATCAATTGGTTTTAATATTTAGCGCCATATATGAGTGAGAATATGAAAGATTTGTCTTTCTGTGCTTGGCTTATTTCACTTAATGTTGTTCAGTTCCATCCATGTTGTTGCAAATGGCAGGATTTCATTCTTTTTCTGGCTATACAATATTCCATTGTGTATATGTACCATAATTTCTTTATCCAGTCATTCCCTGATGGACACTTAGATTGATTCAATATCTTGGCTATTATGAATAGTGCTACAATAAACATGGGAGTGCAGACATTTTTTCAATATACTGAATTCCCCACCTTTGGATATATACTCAGAAGTGGAATTGCTAGGTCATATGGCAGTTCTATTTTTAGTGTTTTGAGGAAACTCCATACCGTTTCCATAGTGGTTACACTAATTCACATTCTCACCAACAGTGTATAAGGGTTGCCCTCTCTTCACACCTTTACCAGCACTTAGCATTGCCTATCTTTTGATAAAAGCCATTTTAACTGGGGTGAGATGATATTTCATTATAGTTTTGATTTGCATATCTCTAATGACTAATAATGTTTAGCATTTTTTCATATACCAGTTGGCCATTTGTATGTCTTCTTTTGAGAAATGTCTGTTCAGATCCTTTGCCCATTTTTTAATCAGATTATTTGATTTTTCCTATGGTGTTGTTGGAGCTCCTTATATATTCTAGTTATTAATCCCTTATCAGATAAGTAGTTTCAAATATTTTCCTCCATTCTGTGGATTGTCTCTTCCCTTTGTTGATTGTTTCCTTTGCTGTGCAGAAGCTTTTTAGCTTGATGTGATCTCATTTGTATAATTTGGCTTTGGTTGCCTGGCTTTGGGGATATTACTTAAGAAGTCCTTGCCCAGACTAATGTCCTGGAGCATTTTCCTAATGTTTTCTTTTACTCGTTTCATGGTTTCAGGTCTAGATTTAAGTATTTAATTCATTTTGATTTGATTTTTGTATGTGGTAAGAGACAAGGGTCTAGTTTCATTCTTCTGTACGTGGATATCCAGTTTTCCCAGCACCATTTACCAAAGAGACTGTCTTTTCACTGCTATGTGTTCTTGGCAACTTTGTTGAAAACAAGTTCACCATAGATGTGTGGATTTATTTCTGGATTCTCTATTCTGTTCCATTGGTCTATGTGTCTCTTTTTATGCCAGTATCGTGCTTTTTTGATTACTACAGCTCTGTGGTATAATTTGAAGTCAGGTAATGTGATTCCTCTGGTTTTGTTCTTTTTGCTTAGGATAGATGTGGCTATTTTGGGTCTTTTGTGGTTCCATATAAATTTTTGGATTATTTTTCTATTTCTATGAAAAAGTTCTTTGGTATTTTGATGGGGATTGCATTGAATCTGTAGATTGCTTTGGGCAGTATGGACATTTGAGCAATATTGATTCTTTCAATCTATGGCCATGAAATATCTTTTCTATTATTTGTGTCCTCTTCAACTTCTTTCATTAATATTTTATAGTATGTATTATAGAGATCGTTCACTTCTTTGATTAAGTTTATTTCCAGGTATTTTATTTTATTTGTAACTATTGTAAATAGAATTACTTTCCTGGTTTCTTTTTCAGATTGTTTATTGTTGAAATATAGAAATGATATTAATTTTTCTATGTTGATTTTGTATTCTACAAATTTACTGATTTGTTTATTCTAATATTTTTGGGGTGGGGTCTTTAGGTTTCTCTAGATATGAGATTATATTATCTACAAACAAGGATAATTTGATTCCTTCCTTCCAATTTGTATGCCCTTTGTTTCTTTCTCTTGTCTGATTTCTCTGGCTTGAACTTCTAGTACTGTATTGAGCAACAGTGGTGATAGTGGGCATCCTTGTCTTGTTCCAGATCTTAGAGGAAAGGCTTTCAGTTTTTCCCCAGTCAGTATACTAGCTATGGATCTGTTATATATCACTTTTATCATGTTCAGGTAATTCCCTCCTATACGCACTTTTTTGAGAGTTTTTATCATGATGGGATGTTGAATTTTATTGAATGCTTTTTCAGTATCAATTGAAATGATAATATAGATTTTGTCCGTCATTCACATTGATTGATTTGCCTATGTTGATTCATCCTTGCATCCCTGGAATGAATCCCACTTGATCATGATGAATAATCTTTCTCATGTATTGTTGAATTTGGTTTGCTAGTATTATTTTGAGGATTTTTGCATCTTTGTTCATCAGAGATATTGGTCTATAGTTTTCTTTTCCTTTTGTTGTTCTGCCTTTTTCTTGTTTTGCTATCAGGGTGATACAGGCATTGTAGAATGAGTTTCAGCTCTTTGGGAGTTTGATTATTAAATGTCTTGAGGTAGGCTTGTTTGGGTTAAATCTGCTGGGTGTTCTATGACCTGCTTGTACACGAATATTGATATCTTTCTCTATGTTTAGAAAGTTCTCTATTATTATTTCTTTGAATAAACTTTCTATCCGAGTCTCTCTCTCTACCTCCTCTTTAAGGCCAATAACTCTTAGATATACTCTTTTGAGACTATTTTCTAGATCTTGTAGGCATGCTTCATTTTTATTTATTCTTTTTCCTCTTTTCTCTTCTGAGTTTGTATTTTCAGATAGCCTGTCTTCAGGCTCACTAATTCTTTCTTTTGCTTGGTCAATTCCACTGTTGAGAGACTTTGATGGATATCTCAGTTAGTCAATTGAATTCTTAAGCTGTAGAATTTCTGCTTGATTTTTTTAATTGTTTTAATATCTTTGTTAAATTTCTCTGATAGACTTCTGAATTCATTCTCTGTGTTGTCTTGAAGTTCACTGAGCTTCCTTAAGACAGGTGTTTTAAATTCTTTATCTGAAAGACCACCTATCACTATCACGCTACAATTGGTCACTGGTACCCTATTTAGTTCATTTGGTGAGGTCATGTATTCTTGGGTGTTCTTGATGCTTGTGGATGTTTGTTGATGTCTGTGAATTGAAGAGTTAGGTATTTACTTTAATCTTCACAGCATGGGCTTGTTTGAACCTGTTTTTCTTGAGAAGGCTTTCCAGATACTCAAATGGAATTGAATATTGTGATCTAAGTCTCTGGTCACTGCAGTTATATCAGCACTAGACATGTTCCAAGCCCAGTAAAGTTGTGACACTGCAGACTCCTGGTGATACTACCTTGAGCTTGGGTAAGGTGCAAGAGAATTCCCTGGATTACCAATCAAAGTCTTTCACTCTCTGCGCTGGGCTGCAGGAAGGTCCTGACCCAACACCAAATGCCTCTGCTTTGATCTTGGCCTTCCAAGCCTCCATAACTGTGAGCAATAAATGTATGCTCTGTGTAAATTACATAATCTAAGGTATTTTGTTATAGCAGCACAAATGGACTAAGACGTTCTCTTACATAAAGTTGGCTCTTGCAGTGATTATTATTTTTGTTTTCTGATATTTCCAATTTTTCTCCATCATTGCCTAGAGTAGAAGTTCTTTATCTCTTGAGGTTGGGCATAATTATGTGACTTGCTTGGGCAATGAAATATCAACAGAAGTGCCTTTTGTCACTACTGAGAAGAAGACTTTGAGCCTCAGTCAATGATTTGTCATATTTCTTTTTCTCTGTTAGAGTAAACAGATGCTAAAAATGGTCTCTAAATATAGACAAAATGGAGCACAGCTCTCTGTTAAATATATAGCACAAATTTAAGTCCCTGAGATTTTGGAGTTGGCTGTTATCTAGCCTTATTAAATACTTTTGTTGATCTGATTTCTGATGATTTATTTTAATTGTCTTTTACTCAATACAGTAGTTTTCAATCCTATTTTTAAAAATGGTACCTTTTCTTCAAGTAAAATTTTATGCCAGATGATAACATATGGAATTAGAGACATTGAGGTGAATGGGCTGAAAGACTTGGTTTCCTAGTGTCCACTCATCCTCACACTCCCATGAGCCAAGCTGTCCAGGATCATTTCTGTGGCTCCACCAAGATTCACTTGAGCATAGTTAAAAAACTAAGTTGGAAATCAGGAGACTTTAGTTTAATCACAATTAGTAATTAATGATACATATATTTCCTCTATTCCTAACCTTTCAAAAATGTCTTCAAAATTCTATTTTATTACAAACAGGATATATTTACTGCAGGAATCATACTAAATCTTACCCTATATTGGTTCTAGAATAAGCTCTGGAATGAGGGATAAAAAATGATTGATTTGGCTTTGTGTGTGTGTGTATGTGTGTGTGTGTGTGTAGGTATACGTACGGGTGTTTAAAACATATATAATGAGATAGGACCTTTCTGGCTCTGATCAAATGGATTTTCTGAATCACAATGCACTGTGAGAATATAAAGTGTTATCATTTTAATTAAGATAATGTATTTAGAGAGAAGAAATTTAAACACCTTTTTTTTTAAGATGATGGTCTCTGGGCTTTTAGTTCCAATACAGGAAAGAGAAACTAACTGATTTTGGCTTTTTTTCCTCCTTAATGTGCACAAAAGACTAAAAAACCTGAGTAGCATAAAGAAAGGTGAGAAAATAACACTTAATATAAGCTATCCTACTATGAAATTATGGGAAGGCCTCATCTCCAATATTCTATGGTGAGATTGCTAGTGAAATGAAAGACATAATGTAGATGGAAAAAGCTCAGGAAGGTATAATTTAAATGGCCAAGATGATAGAATGCCTCCGTGAAAAACCAGAAGATTAGGATTCTTCAGTCTGAGAAAATGAATGTGATAGAGTATTGATTAAAATGCATAAAGTGGTCTCCAAGGCCCTTTCTAGCTTAATGAAATCTTAAAGAAAATGACTAAATAACAATGGTAGCTAACATTGATTCAACAATAAAAATTTGCAAGATTCTGTTTTGAGGGCTTTATATATGCTTATTTATATAATCCTCAAAATAATTGTATAAAGCAGGTACTATTATTTTCCCCACTTTATAGATGAAAAACTGAGGGTGATTTAGTTAATATGCATAACAATATGTTTAAAAACTTGGCTAACAATTGAATTTTTATGGTATAGGTAATGGAATGATTTTCAAATTGCAATACTCATAAGATTCTTCTCAATCATTAAAAATGTAGATTCTTGGCCCCATTCCAAGCTATTCTAATTTAGTATATTTGATGTGAAGCCTGGAAATAGGCATTTTTAATACACCACAGATATGAGCGCAAGTGTATCTATGACCCATACTTTAAAAAATACCAAGTTAGTAGCTTAATAATTTGTGGCAATCCACTCAATAGATGTACGTCCTTTGCCAAATTATTTAAACTATTTAAAGCTTCACTCTTCTAATCCATAAGTGATATAATAAAAGGATTATTAATGCTAACATTTAGAAGGATTAAAGATATTACCCATTAAACATTTTAATTTTCCATACAAATTTACTAATTCATTTTGCCCCCATTCTCCAAGTATTTTAGTACTTTTCTGTTCCTTTACTTGTTTCTTTTGTTTGTTTGTTTATTTAATTCAGCCTTTTTCTCTTATGTAAACTTTCTCTTGACTGTTTTGATACACAAAAATCACTAACCAGATATCATTTTGGAATTCCTGTTATATCTCAGGCACGATGTTCAATTTCTATGTCTTAATCCCCATAAGGTAAGTATTACTATCTAAAGTTTATAGGAAAGTCAAACAAAGTACCCAAAAGATAGGTAGGAAATTCAGGAGACAGAAATGTAATCAAGTTCTAGCCATAAAGCTCAAGTTTAGTTCATTGCACTAGCACTGTGACTCACTCAGCACTTTATCATCTCTATAACTTTTTGGAGCTTACAGTTTTTTTCATGATATTGCTGAACAACTTCTATATTAATATATATTTACAAATTTTAAAAATTCTTGTATTTTGTAAGTACAAAACCTTATAATTCACATAAATTATTTTTAATCCTTAGAACTACTATGTAAATTGGATGCATTTATTTACCAAAACCCCAAAGTCCAAATGTAGTTGGAGGATATGGTAATTTCAACCCAGGTATATCTGTTATCAAAGTTTAATTTTTTTCACCATACTCATTTAATCATTGAGTCATTTATTCAATAATTATTCATTGGGTGTTTATTTGGAGCCATGTTTTATAATAGCTTGGACTACGCTCATGAACAGAGCAAAAAATTCCCTTCCCTTATAGAACTAACATTTTTCTGAAATGTGGCCTCTCATTTCTTTGATGTCATTGTGAGTCCCCTTAAGGGCAGAGAACAAGTGATAGAGCAACAGACCCAGTTGCAAGATTTCTCCAACAGAGCTGCCTAACGCATATTTATTGATTGAATAATTTTGTAGTTGATTAATTCAAATGATTAAAACACATTATTTATTTGGCCAAGTTAGTAATTAGCTTTACGCTATCAAAGGACTAAAGAATTATCTCTTCTTCCAGATTGCCCCAGTAAAAGGGGGAATGAACATTCAGGGTTTCCATAACAGATGGTTTTTAATAGTACTAAGGAAATTACTTATCTAATAGCATTACAATTGGTTACTTGTTTCTATTTTTTATTGGGCTTTGATGTCTTTGAGGACTAGTTTCAATTTTTTTAATGTGTTTTTATACATACTAATATATATCTGTCAAATAGCAGGAAATAAAGTTCTGTGGGAATAAAGGAGGAAAATTACACGTTGTAAGTAAGTTTATGAATGCATGGCATGCTCTAAAGGAAGAAATATACAAAAGCATATATATAAATCAGTATAAACTGAGCAACTCACACAAGTAGAATAACAACCCATCCAAGATATGAGTAATCAGAAAGCTTAAGTTCCAACTCTGCCACTTATCTCTATTTGATCTGAAAAAAATCATCTAACTCTTTAAATCTAGTTGCTTTATCTATAAAACTTCTATGATATTAAATAATCTTAGATTATTTTTAAACTAAAATGAGACAATACATCTCTCATTCATGTATCTTTTCAATTATGAAGATATGTCACTATGTTAAAGTAACAAGACTCAATAATAATGGCTCCTCTTGGATTATCAATTTATTCTTATATGAAAGAGTAGTATAGTTTAGTGATTGAAAAACTTAGCTCTCAAATCCAAAGACTAAAATTAAATTCCAACTATACCAATTTATAGAAGTGTGATCTTAAACATGCTTAATGTATTTAGTTCTCAGTTTCCTCAACTGGAAAAATAAAATGCTATCAACTGTACCTCACCAGTATATGATGATGCTATCACACTTAAGTGAGGAAATGTATTTGAAATTATTAATATCATGGCCTGAACTTAGGAATCCACAAATAAAATAATTCAATTTCTTATTTACTTTTTACAAAAGTAGACCAATGGCCATGTAAAACATGTTCAGATACCATGCTGAGGGAACATGAAAAATATTCTAAAGAATTTTTCCTGATTCCCCCAGTTTCATTATTTGTGTGAATTTCAATGACTGTAAGATTTTAAATTTCTTATATAAAATGGTATGTAATTGTTATATAGCTGTTGGTCCAGAAGAACAGCACTTGCTTTTTCTGTTTGATTTAAATATTGTAAAACACTTAAAATATAGATATAGTCATTAGCCTAACTCCAAAGTTAATTGAATAATTTTTCCTTGAATCATGAAAAATATAGAAAACATAAAAAAATATTGCTTTACTATTTATTTATGTTTAGTAATTTGAGCAAGAGTGTAACTGAGGCTTTGGATCCAATATTTTTCTCACTCCTTCTAAATATGCCAGGCCATGCAAAATCTGCATTTGGCTTTTCTTAAACATCTTGAATGTATTTCATGTATTTTTAAAATGTTTTCTTATGATCTATTTTCTCACCAACCTCCACATGCCTGATGGAAGATGTAAAAAAGCTATTCCATATGCTTTTTGTAAAATATGTTGAATAAAGAAAATTGGGCACAAAACTGTCTACTTAGGAAAAAATATGAGCACAACAATTACATGATTTTTCCATCCAAAAAGGCAAATTATATTTAGTTGGTTCTATTGGCTTCAAATTTCCAAATTCGAAATTTAGATGATTTAAAATTTAGTAAACAAATGTGTATTTGCACAATTAGTCTTTTAATATTCATAATGATAAGCATGTGTTGTTAGCGATGTACTTTCTAAAGTAACTTAGAGCTATGATACATTAAGAATTATACAAAAGATGGGAGCAAGATGTTTTAATTCGTGAATTTATAATGTATGCCTAAATAGCTCCCATCAAGAATTTAAAGCAGCTTAAAATAAAAGGAATGTACTTAATAGGTTATGTTCTAATCTTTCCGCACAATGTAACTTAAAGGAAACGAAAAATTGAAATACTGTTTCCCATAACATACAATTTTAGCATTGCTCACCATGCTTTCGACCACGTAAGAGTTTCATGAATTGTATTGTAGTTGGTACTCCTAACGACCCAAGAGAATATATTATTATTGACCTTTTAGAGAGGAGGAAACTGAGGCAAATTGGAAGATTTTTGCTTAGAAAATGATCATGATTTGAATTTCCAACTCATTATTATGAATGTGCTCCAAATATCAAGACCTAGGGGGAGAAAAAGAGGCAAGAAGCAAGCGAGGGGCAGAAATGCTGGTAGAAAACTCAAGGCAGTCTCACCATTCTAACAGCCACACCTGAAGAAGAGTCTCACTTCCTTGCCAACTTGTACTTACAGGCACCTCCTTACACTTCACACAGTCACTGGCATGGCCCCTGCCATAGTCCCACTCATCACCCACTGGGGTTATTTTTTTTTCTTTTATTGCAGCAGAAAAAATGACACAGAACTCTATGTAGTTAAGTCAACAGTCTCTTAGATTCCTTATTTATTAATACATGTATCCCTCTCAATACAACAAGTACGAGGATCAACCTGAAGGCCAGTGAAATGAAAAAACAGCCTACCTGACTTTGATTTTCCCACCCATGAATATGGTGGTAGGTTGTTGAGGTTCACAGAAAAGGGCATAAACTCCATGAGAAAAGGGAATTTGTCTGGTTTACTATTATGTTCTCTATGTCCGGACACGTAATAGATCATAAAATAATGAGAGAGTTGAGAGAGGTGAACAGTGGTCTTAACTAATAATCTAACAGAGGAAAATAAACTATCAAACAGAAAGCAAGAGAAACAAACTCACAACACAACTATCCTTTATTTAATTAAAACACATGCGATCTAACTTTTTATCTCTGAGTTATTTCTCAGCCTTGAAAAAGTTCCTGAGTGGAAGGACAGTAGGAGTGTGAACTTTCCCTGGTTCCTCAAGAAGAGACAGTACCAGATGTCTTCCACTATCAAGAAGAAAGAAACTAATTTCTGCTATCAATCTGCTAGGTGAGAAACAGAAAAAGCCAACAGAGCAGCTTCATGGTTGCTTTTGTTATCAGTCCCCAGATGCAGAGGAAAAAAAAAACATTTCTACCCTTTGAAAACACCAAGCAACTTTCCTCCGTGTGTCATGGCCATTCTCTCTCTCTCTCTCTCTCTCTCTCTCTCTCTCTCTCTATTTACTCCTTCTTTCTTTCTTTCTCAGCAAAATAAATAAACTTTTTACTTTTGTATATCCTAATCACTGTCCGATGTACCCTGATGAAGTCATGGAAAATTACAGTGCTCCATAAAGATCACAAAAGTCACACATGGAGAAATTATCATGAATTTCTGACTAAAAGAGCCAGGCAAGTCTTTTCATGCTGCAGAACTATTAAAATGGGAGTGTTTAGTTGTCCCAGACATTTCCCATCTGACTCTTAGGCCAAAGACTATTCCCATAAAGCCTTGCTTTTATCCAGCTGTCAATCGAGCCACCAATAGTTTTCAAAGAATTCTTACTAAGGAGTTAGGTAACAACAACCTAACCCTCTGAGGTATTTATTTTTTTAAAGTGGACACAAGGAGGACATGAATCCATTAAGATGCAAAGGAGTGAAGCTCCAATGGATCACCCAGCAAAAGCACGGGTTTGGTAGGTCATACCTACTCACCATTACAGAAGCTGGTTTTATAAATCTTTTTCCATCAGAATATTTATTCACTCTGAAGGAGGTAGAATATTGCTGATTATTTTTTTAAAACGTGCTTTGGTTCTAACTTGAGTAAATAACTACATACACACACACACACACACACACATGCATAGAGATCAATATTCTGCTGCAACCAAGTAACATTCTTAAAATTATTTTCTTTCCCCTTAAGTCAATTCAAGCTCTTTTCACAATTACTACAGTCAATAAGTTTGAGAACAAAGGTTTTGTTTTCTAAAATCATTATCTATGCTGTTTCTCTCATGGAAAAACCAACTCTACTAGTGTGCTGTTCTGTGGCTATTCACTTGAGTAGAGGATACTTTGTTCAGTTCTGTCAATCCTTGACTACTGCTAAATTATCATACAATTCACATTAATAATCTGAATAGTTTGGCACATTTCCTCATAATCATTTAATTTGCACTAATATCATATGGCTTATGATTCAATAAATGCAGGTTTTTCAGTAATGTATATATTTGGTAGCATTTTGCTTCAATAAAATGTTTTAAAACTATTTATTCTAACACTTGGAGTTTGGCAAAACATAAAAAGTTTGCCCATGCACTCTTCCTCACAATTTTTAAACTTATTAAATTTGTTTCCAGTATATTGACACACAGCTTATTTAGATGGTGTTTTGTAAGAGCTCTGTGAAGTCCAAGAAGTCAATAACCAGTTTATAAAATGTTTTGAATTTCCTTCACATTGAATCAGGTGAGTAAATTTTGTTTAAAATACTAAAAAAAATACAAATTCATAAATTTACTTGAAAATGTAATATTCCGTAAAACTCATTGTATTCAAATTATGTAAAAATGTATTATTGCCAATTGAAGTCAATAATCTAGCATTAGCTGCCACCAAGCATTCCCTTTTAGGGATATGCAGGGAACACAGCCAAAGGAACCCATCAAGATCAATGCAAGGTGTGAAACATCTGATCTGAGGCTTGATGACCAAGCTAGCTACAGAAAGGAAGCCTCTTAAACTCTTTTGGAAGTAGCTAGCTCAGCTAACCATATCTTAGCCCAACCATTTACTAACTGTGACTTTGGGTAAACCACTTAACTTCTCCCCATCACTCTCATTTTCTTTTAACCCCAAAAAAGAGTGATAATATAGAATTAATTTTGTGGAATTTATGTGAGTAATAAATAAAATAATAAGGGTAAAGGTACGAGGCACTCAGAAGTAAGTCTGCATACAGTAAGTGCTCAATAACAAAAATGATAGTTATGTGCATTTGATTTAAATTTACTTGCAATACAACTTCAGCTAAACTGCCGTTAGTTAGATGCCAATAGTTGAAGACTATTTTTATTTAGTTTTTCAGTTATTCTGACTTACATGGAAAAACAAATAGGGCAATAGAAAAAAGCTAGAATCAGGGCAAAAATGAAAGTTCTCTAGCTTTTGTTTATAGAGTTGGTTAATAACGAGAACACTAGACTAGAAAAAAGCAAATGTTCCTATTCCCTGCACTATTAACTGCATGATTGTAGGTTACTTATTTAACCTTGTTGGGCTGCAGCTTCAACTGCAAAATGATGTGGCTTGACTAAATGACCTCAGGATTCTCCTAACTTTTGAAAAGAATGGTTCTATTATTTTCCTCAGCATTGAAATAGGCTCAAAATATATCATGAAAATTAATTAATGATAAATATTATTTTCTGAATATATTTAAGCAGGGACACCATAACTTGCTAGAGCTTTAGCAAAAGCCTGCTGCTGAAGGACACAATCAATATACACCACATATGAGCCTGCTTATCTTTTCATCTTCAAACATTTACTTATTCCCTCATTCGTTCAAAAGCATTATTGAATGCCAGGCACAATGCTAGCCACTGGAGAGGCAACAGTGAACTTGACTTGAATAACATTATTCTACTTCATTTTCTAAAATATATTAGGATGAGAAGTCAAAAATAAATGCATCTAAAGTGATCCATGTAGGCAATCATAATTTACAGTCATATTTTCAAAACTTAGAAATACAGAAAAACATAATTATAATCTCACATGTCTGACATGGAATAGATTGGATAATTTGTGCACATTGATCCATTTGCTTTTGTTTTTTCCTAACTTTCAATTCAGGAAAACTTCAAAAATAAGGAGTCAGTTTATTTTTGTTATTCATAAGAACATGAGTTGAAGAGATTCAATGCAATATTATTTTTTCTGTTATATTGATAGTTCATTATTTATTTTGTATTAATTTTTCAATTTATGTGTTTTTTCTTTTAGAACCATTTTTATTTCAGAAAATAATTTATATCAGATGATATATGGTTATATATGATGAAAATTAAATTTTTTTTTTTTTTTTTGAGACAGAGTCTCACTCTGTTGCCTGGGCTAGAGTGCCGTGGCATCAGCCTAGCTCACAGCAAACTCAAACTCCTGGGCTCGAGCAATCCTACTGCCTCAGCCTCCTGAGTAGCTGGGACTACAGGCATGCGCCACCATGCCCAGCTAGTTTTTTCTATACATTTTTAGTTGTCCAATTAATTTCTTTCTAGTTTTGGTGGAGACGGGGTCTCGCTCTTGCTCAGGCTGGTCTCAAACTCCTGAGCTCAAACGATCCACCTGCCTCGGTCTCCCAGAGTGCTAGGATTAGAGGCGTGAGCCACCGCGCCCAGCCAAAATATTTTAAATTATATCTATTTATTGGGATATTTTATCTCTCTGAGCCTCAGCTTTATTATTTATAAAATAAAGAGATTGTTTTAGATCAGCGGTGGGGCACATGTGGCCTTCTAGGTCCTTAAGTGCAGCCTTTTGACTGGATCCAAATTTTACAGAACAAATCCTTTTATTTTTATTAACACATTTTTGTTCATCATTTATATTTTTATTTTATTTTTTAAATGAACATATTTAAAATACCAAAGAATAAAATAAATTCCAATGAAATAATCCTCCTAGATTGACTGGCACAATTAGAACATTAGTAAGTCATAAGGGCTAAACAATGCCTGCTATGCTCGCAATTTAGTTTTAACTTCCCCTGCCTGACTGGTGCAACTACCACAAGATACTGGTTGGCTGGTTGGCGAGAATTTAAGGGGGTTGGGTATGCTAGTCTGTTATCAGCAAAACAATGGTGTTTCTATTTGACACCATGTTTCTATTTGAAGTAGAGTTTGAGAATAGTTGCACAGCTCGACAGTATTTTTTAATTCTGTCTGCTTAACAGCCCATCATGTCAAAGAAAACCAAAAGAACACTGAAGGAAGAAAACAGATTTTTTAATGAAGTTTGGGAATTGCAATATTATCTATTTCTGCTAAAGATAAGATGATTTGCTTGCTTTGTGATACTGCACTATCAACATTAAAGAAATTCAATGATTATCAGCATTGTAACACTCATAAGGATATTTTAAATTAGAATGAAAGGCATGAAAGGTTATATTGCAGAAATTAAAAGATGAAAAGCAAAAATAAATAAAGACAATTCTTTCAAGCAGCAATAAGACCTGGAAATAATGTCACTGAAGCAACTTATAAAGTAGCTTATATACTCAGGAAAAAAGAGAAGCCATTCAGTGATGTAGAAAGTGTGAAAGAATGCATTGTTGAAGTTTCAGGATGTTTAGACCCCATTAACATCTCAAAGTTCAAACAACTGACTCTTTCATGGAGAACCATAACTGATTGGCAGCATGAATTAGCCTTCAACTTAACAGAACAACTTCATGCAATACTTCAAAAGGAAAATATATATTATTCAATTGCTTTGGATGAATCAACTGATACTGCTGACTCAGTACAGGTTTTATGTTTAATTCAGGTGATAATAGAAGATTTTCTTTGCTATGAAGAGTTGTTCATTTTGAACACTCTTACAAACAGAACACAGGGAATATATATCTTCAACAATTTTCAAGATAAAGGTCATAAAGTTGGACTGAATTTGGTAAAATTAGTGAGTGTAAGTATATATGGAGTTGTCTGAATATATTACTGATTCCTTATACATTTCTTACTAAGCATATTTTTAAACAAACACAAAATGCACTATCAGAAAAATACAAATAATATGTTTTGGAGAGAAAATATAGTCTAAAATGTTTTACAGAACATTTTAAACTTGAATGTGTAAATCTACCTATCTTTACAACAATTCAATTTTAGAATTCTGACAATAAAGTTGAGCTTTTAAAGTTAATCAAATATTTAAAAACTCAAATTAATTCCATTAAAGTAATAATTATGAAGGAGGTCAAGATGGTAGACTAGAAGCAGCCCACAAATATTGCTCTCTGGGAGAGGATAGAAAACTGCAAGTAGATGCCCACTTACAGATAAATCCTTTTGGAGAGAATATTGTAAATTACCAGAGAACTGATGGGAGAAACTTAGAGTGAAGGAGACAGGGATGAGGAGTTCCACTCACCAAAATCAGAAGGTACCTCGGGGAGACTCCTACACATGGGAAAGAGATAAAGGGGTAAGCCCCAGGGCTCCACACTCGTCAAGTGGACACTGTGACTAGAGCTGTAAGGGACCCCCTACCACACTGCAGTCCTCTGTGCTGATCAGGAAACTGCTTTGACACTGTATAGTGAGGTTGCATCAGAGAATAGGTTGCATCAGGGACCCACTGGTGTTGGTTCCTGGGTCGCTACAGCTGACACTACTCTGAGCTCTCAGGTCCAGAACTCCTGGTCTACACAGGGATTGGCTTCACCGTAGCTGCTCCAACAATCACCCCTTGCTGGGCTGGGAAGGGAGCATGGAGAGCAGATACACTGGCACATTTATGAATGAGGGCCAGGCAACCCCCACCAGGGAACTTGAGGGGAGCACAAGGGGTCCCACAGTAGAAGCATCAGCAGGACCTGTGTAGGGAGAGAGCCCCAGCCATCCAATGGCCCAGTCCCTATGGCTCCACACTGACCAGTGGAGCAAGCCCCCCAGCCTATGTGCTGCAGTGCCAAGGCCCAAGCACCTGCAGATCCAGGTGCCAAGTGGAGTCCTACACCGCCATGCTGACCAGAAAAAGAGGCCCCCCAGCCCCTGGGTGCCACACAGAGGTACACATCTCCATGTACTCCAGCTCTGTGCAACAAGCCACACCTTCCAGCCTAGCATGCTGATGGGCAGGCCATACCCACACAGATGCACATTCCCTGCAGCAGGCCATGCCCCTTGGTCTTGTGCACCAGCTGACAGGTCATGCCTCTGTAGCACTATGCAACACAATGCCTGTGGTCCAGTTTTCCACCACAGCCCTGCCAGCGACAAGCTATCCCCGACCCCACATGCTATTACACCCAGACCTACATGGAGCGAACACCTGCAGTGAAACTGTGGCTACTGCCTAGATAGCCACTCCCACCACTGTGAGGAGACCCAAAAAGAGCAATCCCCTGTAATAGCTGCATCAATGGAAAGGGACTCAGCCAGTCTCCTGCCTAAGCTTCCAACGGTGGCCTAGGCACCATCCCACCACTCCACACGAAAATCCCCCAGCCCTGGCTTATGTTCTGTGACTTGCACAGGCATTGGCCAAGGTCTTGTGGTGCACTCAGGCACCTGCCAAGGTCTCGTAACCTGCCCAGGTAGCAGCCAGGTCACTCCACCATCCTCTGTGGAGAAAGACTTGTACAACACCCTGCCCAAGCTTCCAACAGTGACTTGGGGGCCAATTCATCAATCCAAATGAGTATTCCCCAGCATTGGCTTGGACTGTGACAAATACAGGTGATCAAGATGATGCAGGAGAACAGCAGTATTACAGACTCTCAGTGCATCTGTCCTTCTCCCACCAGGACAATCCTCCAGAGTAGGATGCAAAGGTGTTATCTAGGGACCTCTCCTCCTTCTCACAAAGTAGGAAAGTTCCCAGCAAAGGAAAACAGGTGTACTGCACATATATTAGCCTTGAGCTGAGAGAAGAGGTTTGAAATGAGAAGAAACCAACAAAAAAATTCTGGTAATATGAAAAAACAAGCTAGTTCGACTCACCCAAAAGATCACACTAGATCTACAGCAATAGATCCCAACCAAAAGGAGATTGTTGAAATGTCAGAAATGGAATTCAGAATATGGATAACAAACAATACGGATGGAATTGAAAAGAAAGTTGAAAAAAAAAACCCAAAGAAGCCAAAACGATTTCAAGACATGAATAAAAAAAAATGAAAAATGCTCTAAGGAGATAGACAACATAAGAAAGAGTATAGCAGAACTTAAAGTAATGAAAGAGTCATTTAGGGAATTACCAAATACAGCAGAAAGCTTCAACAACAGGCTAGACCTAGCAGAAGAAAGAATCTCAGAGCTTGAAAACAAGTCTTTCAAACTAACCCAGTTAGCCAAAGATGCAGAAAAAAAGAATAAAGAAGAGTGAACAATCACTCAGAGAAATATGGGACTATGTGAAATGAGCTGATATATGAATTATAGTTATCCCAGAGGGAGAAGTAAAAGCAAAAAGCATGGAAAACCTATCTGAGAAAATTTTTGAGGAGAACTTTCCTGGTATCACTAGAGATTCAGAAATACACATACAAGATGGTCATTGAACACTGGAAAGTTTCATAGCAAATAGGATATCCCCAAGACACACAATTATCAACCTAGCCAAAGTCAAAGTGAGGGAGAAAATTCTACAAGCTGCAAGATGAAAGCAAGAACTAACCTACAAAGGAAAATCCATCAAGCTAACAGCAGACTTCTCAGTGGAGACCTTGCAAGCCAGAAGGGATTGGGGCCCCATTTTCAGTATTCATAAACACAACTTCCAGCCAAGAATTCTGTATTCTGTAAAGCTATGTTTAACAAGTGATGGAGAAGCAGAGATTTTTGCAGACAAGCAAATACTAAGGGAATCTGTCACTATGAGACCTGACCTACAGGAAATACACAAAAGTGCATTATGCATGCAACTGCACAATGGATACTTACCAGTGTAAAAACACCCAGAAGTTATAGCTCACAGCTCTTGTAAAACAATAGAACAAGAGAGAAAACAAACATAAGGTATCATCCAACATGATGAACCAAACAGCATCCCACATATCAATATTAACACTGAATGTGAATGGTCTGAATGGCCCACTCAAAAGGCATAAACTGGCTGAATGAATGAAAAAAACACAACTTGAGTATGTTCTGTCTCCATGAAACACATCTAAACCACGAGGACTCACACAGACTCAAGATTAAGGAGTGGAAAAAATATTCCACACAAATGGAAACCAGAAGTAAGTAGGTATAGCCATTCTTGTATCAGATAAAATAGACATTAAATCAATAATGGTAAAAAAAAGACAAAGATGGTTATTATTTACCAAAAGGGATCAATTCAACCAGAAGAGAAAACAATCCTAAGTATATATGCATCTAATAAAGGAGCATTCAATTTCACAAAGCAAATTCTTCTAGATCTAAGCAAAGAAATCAACAATAACATCTTTCTTGCCAAAGTCTTCAACACTCCACTGACAGAACTGGATAGATCATCTAAGCAGAAACTCAGTAAAAAACTCTGCACTTAAAGAGGACTCTAGAAGAAATGAACCTACTGGAAATTTACAAAACATTTTATCGAAAAACTATTGAATATACATTTTTCTCAATAGCACATGGGACATTTTCCAAGACTGATCATATTTTTGGCCAAGTGTCAGCAAAACAAGTCTCAGCAAATTCAAAAAAAACTGAAATCATACTATATATCTTCTTACACTTTAGTGGAATAAAACTAAAAATTAATTCCAAGAGAAACACTCAAACCTACACAAAATTATGGAAATTAAACAACCTGCTGCTGAATGATCCTTCAGTCAATGATAAAATTAAGATGGAAATCAAAATATTCCTCAAACTGAATGACAAAGGGGATACAAGCTTTCAAAAATCTATGGAATTCAGCAAAAGCAATCCTAAGGAGAAAATTCATACCTTAAATACCTACATCAAAAAGACAGATCACAAATTAAAAATCTAAATGTCACATCACAAGGAACTAGAAAAACAGAACAAATTAAATGCAAAACCAGCAGAAGAAAAGAAATAATAAAGCTCAGAGCAGAACTAAATGAAATGGAAACAAAAATAGACAATTCAAAGTATCAATGAAACAAAAGATTGGTTCTTTGAAGAGATAAACAAAATCAATAGACCAATTAGCAATATTAACCAGAAATATTAATAGAAGAGAAAGGACTCAAATAACTTCAATCAAAAATGGAAAAGGAGACATTACAACTGAAACTGCAGAAATACAAAATATCATTAATGAATAGTACGAAAACCTCAACAAAACAAACTACAAAACCTAGAGGAAATGGACAAATTCCTGGAAACACATAACCTCCCAAGCCTGAATCAAGAGGAAATAGAAGTTCTGAATAGACCAAAAAAAATACTGAGATCGAAAGAGTAATAAAAAATTTTCAAACAAAATAGCCCCAGATCAGAAAGATTGACAGCCAAATTCTACCAGACCTACAAAGAACTGGTATCTATACTACAGAAGCTATTCAATAACATCAATAATGAGGGATTGTTCCCTAACTCATTCTATGAAGCCAGTATTACCCTGATACTAAAAAGAACACAACAACAACAACAACAAAAAAAATCTGGACCAATATCCTTTATGAACATAGATGCAAAAACCCTCAACGAATTACTAGCAAATCAGCCAGGCATGGTGGTGCATGCCTGTAGTCCCAGCTACTTGGGAGGCTGAGGCAGAAGGATTGCTTAAGCCCAGGAGTTTGAGGTTTCTGTGAGCTAGGCTGACACCACGGCACTCTAGCCTGGGCAACAGAGCGAGACTCTGTCTCAAAATAAAAAAAAAAACAAAAAAAACAAAAACAAATTACTAGAAAACTGAATTCAACAATACATCAAAAAGACAATCCACCATGATCAACTGGGTTTCATCTGAGGGATGCAAGGATGGTTTAACATAGGCTAATCAGTAAATGTACTGCACCGCATAAACAGAAACAAAAACAAGGGCCATATGATGAATTCAACAGAAGCAGAAAGAGCATTCAGTAAAATTCAGCACCCTTTCATGATAAAAACCATCAACATACTAGGCACAGAAGCAACATACTTCAAAATCATAAATGTCATATATGACAAACTCACAGATAACATCGTAGTGAATAGAGAAATTTGAAAGCATTCCCCCTAAGAACTGGAAAAAGACAAGGGTGCCCACTGTCACCACTTCTATTCAACATAGTACTGTAAGTCCTGTCTAGAGCAATCAGGCAAGAGAAAGAAAAAAAGGGCATCCAAATCAGGAAAGAGAAATTAAAACTCTTCCCATTTGCTGACAAAATGATTTTGTATTTGGAAACCCTAAACACTCCACCAAAAGGCTCCTGGAATTGATAAATAAATTCAGCAAAATCTCAGGTAACAAAATCAATGTACACAAATCAGTAGCATATCTATATACTAATAACAGTCAAACTGAGAGTCAAATAAAGGAATCAATACCATTCATAATAGCTACAAAGAAAACAAAATATTTGGGAATATATTTAACCAATGAGGTGAAAGATCTCTACAAGGATAACAACAAAACACTGATGGAAGAAATTGCAGATGACACAAACAAATGGGAAAACATCCCTTGCTCATGGATTGGTAGAATCAACATCATAATAATGTCCACACTGCCCAAAGTGGTTTACAGATTCAATACACTCCCCATCAAAATACCAACATCATATTTCACAGGTCTAGAAAAAAAAATCCTAAGCTTTATTTGAAACAAAAAAGAGCTTGAATAGCTAAAGCAATCCTAAGAAAAAAGAACAAATCTGTAGGCATCACATCACCTAACTTCAAAGTATACTACAAGGCTAGAGTAAACAAAACATCATGGTACTGGTATAGAAGTAGAGACATAGACAAATGGAACAGAAGAGAAAACCCAGATATAAAACTGTCTACCTGTAAACAACTTATCTTTGACAAAGCAGACAACAATATACACTGGGGAAAGGAAGCTCTATTCAATAAGCAGTGCTGGCAAAATTAGATAGCCACGTGTAGAAGAATGAAACAGGACCCCTATTTCTTTCCATATATAAATATTAATTCAAGATGGATTAAAGACTTAAATGTAAGGCATGCAACCATAAAAATTCTAGATGAAAACATAGAAAAAACTCTTCTAGACATCAGCCTAGACAAAGAATTTATGAATAAGACCCAAAAGCAAATATAGCAACAACAAAAATAAATAAATGGGACTTAATTAAATTAAAAAGCTTCTTCACAGCAAAGGAAATAATAGAGTGTAAATAAACAACCTATGAAATGGGAGAAAATATTTGCAAACTGTACATCTGACAAAAGTCTAATATCCAGAATCTACAAAGAATTCAAATAAATCAGCAAGAAAAAAAAAAAAAAACCATCAAAAAGTGGGCAAAATACATGAACAGAAGTTTTTCAAAAACAGATAGACAGCCAAAAAACATGAAAAATGCTCAATATCACTAATTATCAAAGAAATTCAAATTAAAACTAGAATGAGATAACATCTTACCCCTATCAGAATGACCATGATTAAAAAGTCAGAAAACAAGAGATGCTGGCATGGATACAGAGAAAAAGGAACACTTACACACTCTAGGTGGGACTGCAAATTAGTACACCTTCTCTGGAAAGCAGTATGGAGATTCCTGAAAGAAAGAAATGTAGACTTACCATCTGATCCAGTAACTCCACTGCTGTGTATCTACCCAAAGGAAAAGAAGTCATTTTATCAAAACGACACCTGCACTTGAATGTTTATCACAGCATAATTAAGAATCTCAAAGATGTGTAATCAACCTAAGTGCCCATCAATAATTCATAAGTGGATAAACAAAATGTGTGATTGATACATACGTGTGTGTGTGTGTGTGTGTGTGTGTGTGTGTGTGTGTAGCTCATGGAGAACTACTCAGCCATAAAAAGGAATAAAATAATGTTGTTTGCATCAACTTGGATGGAACTGGAGACCATTATCCTAAGGGAAGTATCTCAGGAATCGAAAACCAAACACCATATGTTCTCACTAAATGGGAGGTGAACAATGGGTACACTTGAGCACAAAACGATATAAAGGACACAAGAAATGAAGGAAGGGGGAGGTTGGGAGTGGGGTGTGGGATAAGAACTTACCTATTGTGTACAATGAACACTATTTTTGGTGATGGACACACCAAAAGCTCTTACTTAGGCATTATTCAAGGTACCCATGTAACAAAATCACTTGTACTCCTTAATTAATACTTTGAAATAAAAAAGTTAAAAAATAGTTACTAGAGTGGAATGGAATGTAGCAATACAATTCAATTTTTATTATAAATTTCTCTATCGATGCTATAAAATAGTTGTCTTTGAGAAATCCATTTATTTTAGTAAATTATTGAAACACTAATTTTAACTGAATTGTAAAAATGTTGTCAATATGTGTTCAGAAAAAAAAAAAAATCATAGCAAGCTCATTGATTTCTTCACTGGGCAGTCAAATGTAAAGCTCTGCTTCAGACACTATATTTCTTTTAAGCCCCGTATTATTGCAGAACATTTCACATACTGTATTTAAAAGCATAAACAAAACAAAAATAACTTCATTATGGGTTAATGTTTTGCTTTTATATTTAGGATTTTAAACGTACCCACACTAAGGTTTCTCACTTGGTTTTTTTCAATGCTAGCAGAGACTATTTGTCTTCCTACCTCTATTACATTTCACATAGGAAAAAGATTAACACAATGTATCATGCCATTCTTTTGTAAGTTAGCCTTTCTACTTTTGATGCCTTTATTAAAAGCTCTCCAAAACAGTTTAAAATACATGGTTTGGAGATATCCAGGTGAGAAATTCTATGGTGTCAGTGGACAATTTCTGTTCAAAAATAGAAATCACTGTGACTCATTTCGGAAAGCAATTTCCATTGTCTCACTAGTATATCTGGTTATGAAAGAAACTCTGGATACTGTCATTTTAATCGATTTTCAGTGTTTAAAGATACATTTTTTATGAACTGTAGAAGTTTTATTTGTTAATTTTTGAATCAAATTGTCTTTGTACAGATTCAATTCAATTCAATAACCATTTATTGAATAATACTGTATGTCAGTGAAGGTACTGTACATACATAGGAAAAAGAAATATACGGTCTGATATTAAAACATTCATAATTAAACATAAGAAACAGAAATGGAAGTAACAATTTCTTCTTTTCACCCTTCCCATGGCATCATTTCCTTCCCTAGACAATACAATACAGCACTACAGCCACTTTTTTGCTAACATTCTGCATTCTGATCTTCTTGCCTTTGTATCTCAGAAGACTTTATGCTTTTTAACTTTCATAATTGCATCTCCTTTTTGCTAAGTCTGGGCTTCTCAATGATGTTACATATATTCCTGGAGAATGGTAATACCACACTTCCCAATTCTCTGATATTTACTAAACACGGGGACCTCTCAAGTACTTGATTTCAAGAATTATTAGCCAGTTGACATTCACCTTTTAAAAAATATATATATATTTTAAAAAATATACATTTTATGTCTCTAGATAAAGCTTTCCTAATCTACAGATATTTTCTATGGTCCCTCACCTCTTAAAACCGATTACTTTCTGCATTACTAAAATAATCATGGCTGCCAAAATTGAACTCATTTAAATTGCTGTTCTCTAGTATGGTACTTATAGCTGAATTTTCTTCAACCTAGGAAGACTACGTACATCTTATGACTTTTGAGGATGATATTTCTACCTATACTTTCTGTGACATACTCTCCTGATTCTTTTTAATTCTCTCAACAACTGCCTCAGTTGTTTGAGAACACAAGCATGTTTGAGCCATGATAGATGTTCAATAGTAAATGCTCACATACCATTCTAGTTTCTGCTTCTATGAGTTCAAGTTTTCTAGATTGCACAAATGAGTGAGATCATGTGGTATTTGTCTTTCTGTGGCTGGTTTATTTCACTTAACATAATGTCCTCCAGCTTCAACTAGTTTGTCACAAATGACAAAATTTCTTTCTTTCTTTTTTAAGGTTGTGCTTACCAGAGGCTGGGGCGGGGGGTCGGTAAGAATATTGGGTAGATGCTGGTCAAAGGATACAAAATTTCAGTTAGATAAGAGGATTAATTCACCAGATCTATTGTCCAGTATTGTGACTCTAGTTAATAACATGTTGTATACTTGAAAATTGCTAAGAGATAGATCTTAAATGTTTCACCACACACAAAAATAATCATCTGAGATAGTGCTTATGATAACTGGTTTGATTTGGCCATTTTCACAATGTATGCATATATAAAAACATCATATTGGAGGGAAGGGCTTCAAGATGGCTGACAAGAGGCATCTGATACTTGCTTCCTCCACAGAGAAGAATCAAAATATTTGGTAGATAATCACACTTCAAATAGATCACCTAAGAGAGAATGCTGGAATTTAACAGAGAAATAACAGGAAACACATAAGGTGAGGAAGGAAAGAGAAGCAAGGCAGCCAGCTTGGCCCAGATTGGCTGAGAGACTGGAGAGGTACCCTGAGGAATTTGTCTTTGTGCAAAGGTGTAATCACCACCTGTGGGCAAAGCTCATGCTCCCCTGCTGCCTGTTTACAGTAGCTACCACAGAAAGAAATTCTCCCCTTCCTACTAGCAGGGCTTCAGTAAAGCCATTGCTACCCCTACCAAAGCATTCCTACAGGTTACAAGAGATCAGCCCACCCCTGCCTACCACAGCCAGCACCCACATGCACCACCAGGGGGCCTGAAAGCAGACCTACCCAGATCGGCTCCACCCTCCCCAATACCTGAGCACACAGCGCGGGAAGCCTGGGGATCTTCCTACCCCATCCACTGCCATTGGCCCCTACCACTCTTCCCAGGGGGGATGAGGACAGGCCCATTCAGCCTGCCACTACCACCACACCTGGCACCCATGCATATATGCCACATTCAGGCCTGGGGACTGGCTTGTCTAGCCACTGCCAACGCCAGCAGAGACCACTTGGGAGCCAAAGGATTGTCTCACCACTGCTACTGCCAACATCCATGCCATGCCCATTGTCCAGGGGCCCAAGGACCTATCCACCTACCTGGCCTACCACTACCACTATAGCACCTCAGCAAGCCACCCAGAGGCCAAAGAATCAGTATGCCAGGACCTGCTGACACTGGTGCTAACGTATGCCACCCTGGGGCTCAAAGACAAGAATGTTTGGACTGCCACTACCATCAATGGGGTGCAAGGACTGACTTATTTGATGTCCTCATCCTCAGCAAAATTTCACCACAGCCTCCATTAACAACCACACCCTAAGCCACGGAGGAAATCACAGACACTACTGATGCTATTTGCAGCCAAGAAATCATACAGAGAGTATACTAGTGCACACACCCAGAATCAAAGCCAAAGTGCTTACCCAACCAAAACCATACATATATCTTCAGGAAAAAATCCTCTCCTATGACAGCAAATTAAAAAAATTGGAAGATGTGATTGTTCTACCAGATGTATAGATAGCAACAAAAGAAACACAAAAAAGAAGAGAAATATTACTCTCTCAAAGAAACACAATTTTCCAGCAACAAATTCCAATGAAAAATAAATTTATGAAATCTCAGAAAGAGAATTCACAGTATTAATAATGATATTACGCTTAGTGAGATACAAGAGAACTCAGATAAACAATACAAAGAAATCAGAAATATAATTCAGAATATGAAAGAAAAATTTACCGAAGAGATAGACATCATTAAAAAAAAAACAAATTCTGGAACTGAAGAAATCATTAAGTGAAATACAAAATATGTTTATTGGCCATTTGTCTATCTTCTTGGACAAAACCTCTATCCATGTTCTTTGCCCTCTTATTAATGGTTTTTCTATTCTTGCTGATTTGTTTGAGTTCTTTGTAGATTCAGGATATTAGTCCTTTGTCAGATGTATAGTTTGTGTATTTTGTCCCATTCTGTATGTTGTCTATTCAAGCTGTTGATCATTTCCCTTGCTGTGCAGAAACTGTAAAAAATGTTCAACATCACTAATCATCAGGGAAATGCAAAATTAAAACCACAATGAGATACCACCTTACCCCTATCAGAATGGCTATTGTTAAAAAAATCAAAATACAGTCGATGTTGGCATGGATATGATGAAAAAGGAATGCTTAAACACTTGGTTGGACTGGAATTTAGTACAACATGTATGAAAAATAGTATGTAGATTCCTCAAAGAACTAAAAGTAGATCTACCATTTGATCCGTAATCCTACTATTGAGTATCTACCCAAAGGGAAAAAAGCCATTATGTCAAAAACACACCTGAATCCAAATGTTTATTGCAGCATGATTTACAATTGCACAAATATGAAATTAACCTAAGTGCCCATCAATTCATGAGTGGATAAATAAAATGTGGTGTGTGTGTGTGTGTGTGTGTGTGTGTGTGTGTGTGTTTGTGTATACACACACACACATACACACACCATGGAGTACTATTCAGCCATGAAAGAATGAAATAATGTTGTTTGCATCAACTTGGATGGAATTGGAGACCATTATCCTAAGTGAAGTATCTCAGGATGGAAAACCAAATGCCACATGTTCTCACTAATAAGTGGGAGTTTAACAATGGGCATGCATGGTCATAAAGTGGTATAAAGGACATTGGAAACTGAAGGAGGAAGAGTGGGAGGGAGGTAAAAGATAAAAACTTATCTATTAGGTACAATGTACACTATTCTGGTGATGAGCAAACTAAAAGCCTTGACTTCAGTATTATACAATTCATCCATGTAACACAAAACACTTGTACCCCTTAATATTTTGACATAAAAATTATTAAGAACAATGCAGAAATAACATTGTTGAGAAAAAAAAGAAATACAAAATACATTTGAAAGCTTCAATAATAGGCTAGATTAAGCAGAAGAAAGAATTTCAGAACTAGAAAATATGTCTACTGAAATAACTCAGTCAGAAAAAGATAAAGAAAAAAGAATCAAAAAGAATGGAAAAAATCTATGCTACAAAACCAAATGTTAGAATTTTTGGTTAGGTTAAATACAAAAGACTTCCACACCTAAAAATACTGCAGTAATACTGCAGAAAACCAATGGCACATTGAAAAAAGAAAAAAGAAAAAAATATTATTCAAAGGCATGTTAATTTGACAGAGAGCAATAATAGAAGCCAGAATGCAGGGATGTCACATGAATAGGCTCCTAGGCTCCAAAGAAATAAATGTCAACCTCAAAAGTTATAGAAAGAAAAATTTCTTTTAGGAATGAATGCCAAATAAAAATATCTTTAGACAAAACTGAGTTTATCACAAGGGAAGTTGGACTGAAGTCTAATAGAAGTACTCTAGGCAAAAAGAAAGAGGTCCCAGATGAAGGTGCTAGAATGAATGAAAGAAAGAAGGCACAGAAAATGGTAAATATGAGGGAAAATCTAAATGAATACTTATCGAGGAAAATACATAGTGTAATTCTTAATGGGGTTATATATGTAAAATTGAAATATTGAACAGGAATAAGTTGTTATGAGCAGGTTAAATTAAAACGTTATGTTGGTTTTATATTGCCTTGGGAAAAAACAATGATACAGATTAAATTTAAAGTTTAACACTAAAAATGTATTTTATAATTTCCAAGTAATAGAAATTATAAAATTTCTGTAGTAGTAAAAAAACGTATAATTTGAAAATACTGTGGTAGCAGGAAACATATGTCATGAGTCAAAATTAATTTAACGAAGGAAAAAAAGGAAAAGAAAAAGGGTGCATACAATCAGCAGGAAAACAATACACAAAAATGAATCCAATTTTACCATAAATCGCTCTAAATATAACCAGATTAAATTCTGTAGCTAAAGAACAATGATTTTGAGACTGAATATAAAAATCAATGTATATGCTATTTATGTAATTAAAAAATAAAAACAGAAAGTAAAAAGATGGAAAGAAATGAGCCAGGAAAATTGGGGTTGTTATGTAGTTTACTTAGAAAGTGGTCCATAAAGAAAGGCTTTACCAAAGGAAAAGGATTTTACTTTATAATAAGTAAAAATTCAATTTGTGAGGAAGATACCGCAATGTGAAATTTCTATGCACCCCAATAAGAGCTATGTGCATCAACATTAGTGAATCTGATATATACTGTATAATGCTGAAGAAAATAAGTCATAGAAACAAACCTACAATATGATTCCATTTTCATAGACTTCCAAACCAATCCAAACTAAATGACATTTTTAGGGATAAATATACATGTGGACAACTGGATATTAACCTGCAAAAGAATGAAGGTGAACTCCTAGCTCACCCTATGTACAAAAATCAACTTGAAATAGATCAAAGACCCAACTGTAAAAGCTAAAACTATAAAACTCTTTGAAGAAGAAACTCTTAGAAGAAAAAACTCTTAGAAGAAAAT
>CAUYRB010064525.1:0-14461 GCA_963574695.1 Propithecus perrieri
AATTAGCCAGGCATGGTGGTACATGCCTGTAGTCCCAGCTACTCGGGAGGCTGAGGCAGTAGGATCGCTTGAGCCCAGGAGTTTGAGGTTGCTGTGAGCTAGGCTAACGCCACGGCACTCACTCTAGCCAGGGCAACAGAGTGAGACTGTGTCTCAAAAAAAAAAAAATATATATATATATAGTAGAGTCCACACAGCAGAAGAACTCTAAAAATCTGAGGCTGGATTGAATATCCTTGTCTGCAAAGATGCTGGAGTTATTCATGATGACACTATGATTTGAAAATTAGGTACTCAGGTCTTAACTGCATAGGGATGACCAGGAGGTTGATAGGTAAAGAAGAAGGAGGACACTCAGGAATGGGAAAATACTACAGAAGAATGAATATAAAAAAAAATAAACAAATGCGAAAGACTACTGTGGCTGCAACATAGAAAAGGAATATATGTGGTAGGGCGAAGAAAAGGGACAGGGATGGGATAAATCACTTAAACCTTCAAAGCCAACTGATTTGCTGACTTGATAAAAATATTTTAGTGGTCCTAAAGACTGATGAGTACAAACTGAAATTTTTCCTTTACTTTTATCAAACTTCCCATAGAATAGAACAAGGAAATATAGAACAACAGAAGCAAATAATTAGGTTACATTTTTATCCATATGCCATCATCCTTTTTAAATGAAAAAAAAATTTCAAGAAGAAATGGAATGTTTGAAATCTTGAAGATTCCTGAAGATTTTGTTTTTAAGGATTAAAAACTAAACAGAGTCATATTTCATAAGATGACCATAATTTATTATAATAGTCATAAATTTCCAAATTAAAAAAGTCCCAAGAAAGCTTTGTCAACATTAATGCTTCCCAGTACATATTATGTTGTCATATATCCTCCAAAATAATTAAGTCCCCCTGAACAATGGCATTTTAAGTGCTCTCATTTTTAACAGGAAAGGAAGAAAAGTAGGGGGAAAAATACTATAGTTTAGTTTTTGCCTGAGGGCAGTAATTTTACCAGCACAACAAATACTCTACATTCAGGAACCTGGGAAACTGGGCTCTCTATATAAAGAAGACTAATTACTATATCTGCCTCATGGGCAAATACTTACTTAACGTGGAAGTGATGGCACCAAGAGAGCTGATAATAAAAAATTTGTTTATGGTGGCTAGTCAGTTGACCTTTCAAACTTAAAATAAAATCTTCTCCCATAACATTGATTGGGAAATAGGGCAAATATAAAAGCACCTTCAATTGACAAGAACTTCAAGCTCAAATGTCTCTCAATGCAGATGCTTCAAAAAGTAGCAGGATGAAAGCCAATTTTTACCATATTCAGACCCAAACCTGAACTGCTTTCCAAGTGAAACAATGTCAATTCCTACACCAGATGGAGGCTCTTCTAGTATAAAGAAAAGATGCTTACACATAATCTCTCAGATGTCCTTTTACTATTAAGACCTAGGGATCTTATAAAGTGTGACTGTGCAGCCTGAAACCACTACAGCTCTTTCTCTAACACGCAGGAAGCCAACTTGAGAAGGAGGCCTATACACAAGGAAGACAAGAGCAATGGAGCCAAGCAAAGACACCAGATTACCCAACTCTGAAACCCATCCACTCTCTGGATTTCCATTTTTGTGAGTCAATATATTTAATATTTAAACCACTCAGAGGCAAGTATAAGTTTTCTGTTACTTGCGGTTTAGACTACCCTAACCCATTCACCTCGCCTGGCCATATGCCTACTTACTTGTCCTTGAGGAAGCTATTAAGTTTTACATAGCTGTAAAAATGGCCAATCAGAAAACCCTCCACCACCTCCACTGCTACCAATCAACCCATATAACGTGTTATTATTTCTTGCCTTTCTGACTACAACAGTCTAATAACTGGTAGCCCTTTCCTCCATTGTCTACTCTCAATATACAGATGGACTATGTAAATGGAAGCATTGAGAGTTTTTCAAAATTTGACCATGGTTATATGGCTAGAACATGGTAGAACTGTAATTTGAACAAAAAAACAGACAAGATCCTGCTCTCATGGAACTTATAAATCCACTATTTACTATATTGCTACCTCCTAAGAAACCTGGCAAAGAAAGTTAAGGGGATAAAAGTAGGTTGAACCTTGGCTGATTTTCTGGAAAATTTTTAGAAAGTCTAACTTACTGCAACAAAAAGCAATTAGTGAGGCCCAAACATTTATTTGAACTTTCAACTTCTAATCTGAAGTTACCCAGTAGATCACCTGCACCACTGGGCACACTTTAACTTTTTTGTGTTTATGTACATAAATCTAAAACTTACTTTTAATGTTCAGTATTATAATTTAACTATTTACAACCAATAATCTAAACTGCTGCTCTTCAAGTATTATTTATATTTTAGATTGTTCCAACACAGTCTTCTGGAGAACAAACTTTAAAGTAATTGTGGAAAAAAATTTTTTTTTAAGTAAGGCTGTAGGAAAATACCCTCTCTGTATTTCCAAACAGTGCTATGTAATTTGGCAGTTTGGAACTCCTGCTAATTGGAAACAAAGACTCAAGAGGAAGGGCATCAGTATACAGGGTAGCAGAGACTGGAGACTGATTCAGTCACCAGGGAGAAAATGATCGATTCAATACAAGACAGGCACAATAAATGAAAACATTCCCCACTTAACTAATAGAATTCACTTTCTAAATCCTGGCAACTAAAGAGAAATAAAGATATAAACAGGCAATGCAATTAAATGCACTTATAGAGCCAGCCATTTTTAATTAGCAACTACTTGAATACATTTCACTATTTATGAGAGGCTTCCCAAGCACAGCACTTTATAAATACTTCTCAAAATACCCCCAAGAAATCAAGTGACAAATCTTATCAAACCAACTGTACTAACGGGAGAAATCAGTATAAGACACTGGAGTTTATGGTATTGACTTTGAAACCCTAGGTCACACTAGACACTGCTGAAGATTCAGTGGGTGCTCCCTGTGGACTTTGAATGTTTACAACACCATTAATAAGAGGTACAAATAATAATAATTACAAATAACATACTTTATTTAAATTTATGTTTTGTCTAAATTTAATAATCCTATATATTTTCTTTTTGAGCACTTTTTAAAAGCCAAAATAATGTTAATTCATGATGATTAAAAAAGACCATAGGTGCTTTGTACAAAAAAGGGCTTTACAAATGTCTAATAAACAAAACAAAAACAAGAGAAATAGCTACATTTCATGACCAGACCTTCACAGACTGATTGATTTACTCAGTGTTTTATACTGTCAATTCTCAAAAACATTCTGTGATGGACTAAATAAAAGCTGGCTTGTTCTTTACTAATAAAACTAAGATGAAATGATCTACTTTACAAAGCATGAATAAATTAATCATCAAATTTAAAATAATTTGGCATGTATTCTTTTAGTGCTAAGGGTATTCATTAAAACTCAGCTGAAGATTGTCTATCAGTCTATTTTCCCTCATTGTTATACCTTACATACCTCTTGCTGTGCCAAACTACCTAAGACTTAAGACAGATAGATAACAGACAGGTAGATAGGATGTCTATATACAAAGTGATAATTTTAGAAAAGTTCTTAAAACTATGTGTAGAATCAAACATATGCTACACATACATGTGACTTAATTGGGGGAGCACAGATAGGCATGGTGGTCAGGAACTGAATATGTTCCCTGTAAGCAATCTATCAGCAATAATGTTAATGTCCAAAATTAGGCTTGCATCCCACATAGGTCTGATTTAATTGCTCCACTCACTGAATACAATGTAAATAAACCCAGGCAGCATTTTTCTACCAAAGTAGCATGATCTAAGATAAATTCTCTAATTATAACTGTACATGAAAGAATAAAGAGCAACTTAGCAGCATTCCACCCTGCCTCCTGTCTTGAATGAATTAAATAAAATTGTAACAATCTGTTTGGTACATTTTCAAAAGACACTAAAAGGAAGTACGCCAGTAAAAAGGTTTTCTTTTACTCACCTGTAACCCTCTCCTTCGCAGAAGACTGGAATCATCCATAATAGATAGCAGACCAAAAAAAAAGCCACTCCCCAGACAGTCAACTCCTAGTGCCTGCTTACTGCTGGATAAACAGGCAAACAATCCCTTCAGCACACCATGCTGTGCCCACTCACCCACCGCTCCACTAAACCAGCCCTCTCGGTCCAGCCTAAGTGTACAATCGCTGCCTCACATCAGAGTAACGTCTTTCTTCACAGGAGTAAAGATATAGCTCATCTGAATCACCACCAAAATAGGGGAAATACTTCATATTTGTTTTCCTTTTCCATACATACCCTGTTGGCTAAAATTATTTTAAGCACCAAGAAAAGAATAAAGGTCCCAGAAAAAAAAATTCTAATCTTTGATATGCTGACTTCACGGCTTATTAAAAAGGTTTGGCAAACAAAACAAGAGAGTCTCCATCTACAGCTACTAAGCTTATAAAATCCATGTCACGTTTTCCTTTCCAGAAACAAAACCATTCCACGTACGTTTTTAAAAAGATAACAATTCTTCAGAAATATAAAGAAAAACGTATTATTCTGATGCCTGTATTTGAGACTCAAACTGATATAAAACCAGTTATTGTTTTGACTAAGTAGGCAAAATTCCTTTCATCCTTTGTATAGACAAAGCAAATGTCAGATTCTTTCAATACTGTCACAAGCTCTTTTGTTTCTTTATCACTAGATAAGCTGGTCTTCACTTCTTGGACAGTGGGAAAACCTCTTTCTTCAGGAGCTTAGATCACTGCTAAGGTCGGTTTCCCTGCTCTTTTATGTCCTGGAGGGGCTTGTAGGCGTGTTTTGAGTTCTTAGCACGGACAAATTCATTCATCTATTCATCGCAGATAGCGCTACCACAGGAAACACTCCCCATTCCATCAGACTTCTAAAAGGGCACAGCATGAAAAAGTCTAGTTTTATCCAAGCTTTAATAATCTCAGAAATGTACTTGCTGCCATTTTTAAAGCAGGACTTCAGCCAAGTTTAAAGATGCTTTTGTCTCTTAATTCATGGCTCAAAATACATACTCTCTGAGATTTCAAGAGTGAACAGTTAGTTCTCACGATATGGTTCTGTTACTTAAACATCCCATAAGCTCTGTTTAAACTTTCCAACTTTATAATAATTGTTAATAATCTTAGTAAACACAGGGGAAAGGTAAGGCAAGTTGCTGATCTTTCTAATAAGTCGCAAAAAAAAATTGTGAGTGAAGTAGCACTATATTTTTAGGAAGAGGGTTAAATACATTAAATATAATCATTATTCTCCAAATGATAGTACATGCTGCAAAAATCATTCACTCTCCAAGAAATTTCAGGAGATACTTATCAAAATTTCCTGATTTGACAGATAAAGGTATATATAAAAGCACCCTGAATCAGCCTGTTATGTTCCCTAAGGAGTAAAAATAGCCTTAATTATGAGACAGATTCAGTCTGCACCCAACAAGGAGAAAAGCTGCCCATCCTATAATTATGACAGCTGCAACCAACAGTCTGGGGCTTGAAGGAAAGTCTATTTACAAGATCTTTTTCTGGTCTCCTTACAACTTACTGCAGTCACAAGAAATTGCCCCACTGCTGAAAATAGCCAAGAAAGCAGGATCCATGTCCCTTTCATTCAGTAGAAATCTTCTAATCCTTAGTACAACCAGTGTGGTCTTTTATTGTGAGAGCTAATAAATCCACCTCTCCATGGACTCCTTCTTCCATCTGCTGCTTTAAACAACTAACGGCTGGATTATGTCTATGGGGAAAACAAACACAAAACCTGAACAGACAGCTAATTTGCATAGGGTATGCTATACACTGTATGAGTGCGTCCAAAGTCACAGACTCTTAAAGTCATAGAATCTCTCTATCAAAATTGGTTTAACTAAAACATATATCAGCAGAGAGGAAGCAGGAGTGGTTTCTAATTTATTCAACTCTGTAATCAATAGAAATATTAAATATGATACATTCTGACAAGCTATTCAGACCAGAGATTCAAAATTTAAACTCTTTATTCATTTACTAATGCAGGAATCATTTATTATGCCAACCACTGCGATAGGGATGGGGAAAGATTACCAAGATCAACATTAGCCATAAACTAGTAATTCTATTCCATAGAGGCTCAAATCCAACTGGAAAGCCAAATACAAACAAGTAATTATGACACAAGTGACAAGAGCTACAGAGGTATGACAAAGTGCTATAGGAATGTCAAAAAGGGCTCAATTCATTACACTGGGAAATCTACAAAAGGCTTCCAGTGGAAGTGCCACCTTGTCACTGAAACTAACGTTATGGGATTATCAGCCTTTGGCCAAGAGAGGTTCCCCTTGCTAAAGTGTACAGAGCTTAAAATCTTCAACCAGTCTTCACTATCTAAAAAATTAAGTAAAAAAAACTTCTCCCCTTGATATTCAAAGCACCCCGTAACACAAAAACAATAGATTTTATCTTCACTATTACCTTATTGTAATTTAGCCTTCCAACCAGAAAGAACAATGCCCTGAACACATCCCATCCTTCCTCACCTCAAATCCTTTGTGGTTAAACAGGAATACAGCATCTACCTTGTAAAGCTGTTGAAAGGAATCATTTTAACAACATGTATCAATGCTTCTAAACCTTTTTCAGTAACTCTGACAGAATAGTGTGTAACCTGCTCAAAATTTCCTGCCACAATCTGATTTCTTTAAAGTTTCGTGTTTTGTTATTAAAATTCATAAAAATGTTATATATTTCTAAGATAATAAACCTTTGTTTAATATTACAATAATATTTGTAATTACTGATTAAATTGCAGGAGATTGAAGAAGACTAACCAGAGAGGTGGGAGGAAAAGCAAGACTGGAAATGCTATTAAAGAAGCCAAGAAAAGAGTGGTCAGGGAGTGCCGAACAGTAACAAAATCTGCCTAGAGGCCCGGCATTAAAGAACGCCCACTGGTTTTACTGACTTGGAAGTCACCAGTGCCCTTTGTAAGAACAGTTTCAGGAGTGTATGGGTGGTAGGAGCAGCGAGAAGACAAGGAGACAAAGATGGCAAATCTAGACAATTCTTCTAACTTCCATTTAACTATCTCTACCCTTCACAGCCACACTTCTTTTTTTAAAAAAGTTATTCTTAAAAAGGAAAGAATGGGATTCAGAGCATTTACAGTGATAGGAGGAAGAATACAACTTTCCACTATAACAGAAGAAAAAGCAGGTACAGGTAACAAAATATTTATAACTTTAGTGGGAAAGAAGCTTCCAAATTGTAGCTATTTTCTCTACAAAATAAGGCAATCATCAGAGAACAAGGAGATTCTGAGATTTGAGAAGAGCAACGAAAAGTTGAAAGAGATAATGTAAAGAACAAGAAGATACGCTAAAGAAAAAGTAGGACTGGTGAGCAGTGTTGAGGACTGACTGGCATTATTCTTCATAATTTTACTGGCCCAACAGTATGCTCCATTGTGTGCTTTCTTTAGTGGACTACGGTAACACAAACGCAAAGTCTTACCAGACAGACTTACCAGAGGGACTGACCGAAAACATGGGGCAAATGATTTATGACATGGACTAAAGAGTCAAAAGTTAATGGACCATGGAATATAAACTAAAAAGGGAGAAAAGCAAAGATTAAAGGACAGAAGAAATTAGAAGGATGTAACAGAGGAGCCGATAAGCCTGAGAACTGGTATGCTTTAAGAATAATTAAATGAGGAAGCTAAAAATCTATCAGGTTGTAGTGAGGAGGTTATCTAGACTTACAATTTCAGTGAAAGGAACATTTCAAAGACATGACAAGGGACAGAGCTAAGTGGACTAGAAATGATCATTAGGTCAAACAATTGTGTCAGGATATTGGGAGGATCCACGTGGTTGCTGAGGATAAAAATAAAGATAACAGCAGGACTTGGGAGGAATAACAAGATTTACGCCTGATAATAGCATGAAACAGGAGGAATAATTAGGAGGTTAGCAGACATGGCAGCCAGGAAGGGAAGGCTTCAGACATAAGGATTGCTAAGAAAAATTCCCCTAATGAGTCATATACATATTAAATCTTGTTTCAAATAAATTTGATTTATAAATGGATGTGATAATTTACCTAAAATCCCTTATTTTATAACTGGATAAATTAGGATCGAGGAAGGAGATATAACCTGCTCAGAAATAGTGTAGTAGGAATTTGAACCCATGTTTCCTGCTAGAATGTACAGCTTTAACTAAATAGAACAGACAGAGCAGGGTTTCTTGTCCAAGAAAAAAATGAATGAAATATTTTCATCAACTTCTCTACTACTCATTAATTTAGTATTGACAGGACTATCAGGCAATGGCTAGATAAAAACTACAAGAATATCTTGCAGAAATAAATAAAATTAAATACATAAATTCTCAGAATAGGTTGCTTCTATACATCTTCTCAACATAAATTATCCTTTCATTTATCAGAAAGTAGATAAAGTATCTTATAACTAACCCTATGTGGAAAGCTACAACGTTCTTTACACGGTAAGCAAGCCAAGGTAAGCACAACAAAAAATTGACTTTTGTTACAAAATCTAAGTTCTGTGGTAGTCTCAGAGGACACTTTCACCAGGCCTCTCATAGTCTGGGGTAGTGCTGCACCTAGCATAAAGCACAGCATCTGGAACATTTACAGTTGATGGTAGCTTCTCAATAAAGGATTCTTTTTTGTTTATTGTTTAAATGGAGACTAAGGTAAAATTCCTTGCAAATGGAAAGGCCTTGTTATAGACAATAAATATGCTCCTAAGATAAAAAGGTAAGAATTTCCCTGATATCCCACATGAACCATATTTTATAATTTGCCTAGGCTTATGGTTAAGATTCCTCATTCCAACCTCATAGAAATCACTATCTTCTAAAAATCATCCTCCTTTCATTCATTTATTCCACAAATTAAGTATCCCCTATGTACCAGGTGCCATTCTGGGTTCTGGACATACAACTGTTAACAAAAAAAAAAAAAAGATAAAAATCTTGGAGCTTACAATCAAGTGTAGACAGGCATTAAACAAAAAATGAATATACAGTATGTTAGAAAATGATAAATGCAATAAAGAAAAACAAACTGGGGAAGGAACAGAAATTTGGGAGGGATTTTTCAAGCTAATTTTATATTTGAGATATTAATTATATTGATGAAAAGCTATGATAATATTAAGACAAAATGAATACTTGAAAGAGGTATTAATTCCCTTGCTAAAGTATTATTTAAAATAAGAAACCTCAGTCTACTCCCCAGCCCAACCCACTACCTTCATGACATACATTCAAGCATACTCACAGAAAGAACCAGATTTAGAGGCCTAACTTCTCCCGACTTAAATACAAAACATTGTTCCAGGACTGATTTTGCTGTGCTCCTCCTCAACATTTCCTCCTCCTTATTTATTTCACTCTGACATAAAATTTAGAATTATCCTAACTCAAAACCAATTACATAATGATATCTTTTCAAAAGACAGAACATATTTTTTTAATATCCAGAAGCAAACCAAACTAAACCAAATCACATGTCATGCTCAAAGAATAAAGTATCTTATTAGTAAAACATGAATCTGGAGACATGCAAGTAAAAGGAGAGAAGAAAATGAACAAAAGTGTTTGATGTCAAAATCACATGTGCAACTGCAAATAACTTCACATTTGTCAGTCCAACTTGAGTTACAGTATACTTTGTTAGAAAAGGTTTTCTTAGGACCTCTTTTACATGAGAAGTAGCCATGTACTGGTTCCATTTATTCACTTAAATATTTGTTCAACAATTATTAATCAGAAGTTTTCTGTGTACCAGGCCCTGCATCCTCATAACTATCTCCCTTAAGATACTCACACTCAAGGGAGACAATAATAATTGTACTGGATTGCGTACATGCTCAGAATACAGAGAGCTCTTCCTGGCTTCAGCAGGGCAAAATACACAGTCATATTCAAGATTAATCCAAACTAAACTTCTGAAGTCCCAGAGATGCCAAAGATCTGAAACTCTAAAGACAACGTGAGTGAAACTAGCATTTGCTAGTCTCAAATTAGGCTCATGAAATCACCACTTCCAGAATAAAAGTATTTAAAATAACTAAATCCTAGCCAGAGTAATAAGGTAAGAAAAGGCAAACAGATTGGAAGAAATAAAACTGTCCTACTTAAAGATGACATAATTGCCTGTGCAGAAAACCTCAAAGAATCTACAAAAAAAAACCTCATAAACCAATAAATGAGTTCAACAAACTCATAGGCCACGAGATCAACACACAGAAATGAACCATATTTTTAATATACTAGTAGCAACAAACATGTGAAGGGTAAAATTTAAAATACAATACCATTTATAATCACAAAAAAGTTTCATCTCACTTCTCTTTTCCATTTCATCTCTTAATTTTCAGCCCCACCTGAAATGAATTACCAAAGCTGAGGGACTAAGATTGCTCCTGGTAAGGAGTATGAAAATACAAGGGGATGAAATAGGTAAAAATCCAACAAAACACATACAAGATATATATGCTGGAATCATAAAATGCTGATGAAAAAAATCAAAAAGCTACATAAAGGGAGAGACATACTGTGTTCATGAGTTAGAAGACTCCAATAGTAAAAAATGCCAATTCTCCCAAAACTTACTGTGATACTGTGATTTATAGTAAAAAATATATACTTTGGTAGTCATCCCAGTTCCTGGCACAGAGCTCCTAATCCCTGAGAATTTCCTAGGTGACAGGATTGCCTTTTGTTTTAATGAAGTGACTCTTAACTGGGCTCCTGTGTGAGAGCTGGGCATCAGAAAGCCCAAGCCATGATCAGAAGCTTGGAACTTTCCATCTTACCCTCTATCATCCAGGAAGGGGAGAGAGGCTGGAGACTGGATTAATAATTGATCGTGCCTATGTGATGAAGCCTCCATGAAAATCCTCTAACTACAAGGTTCGGAGAACTTCTAGGTGGCTGAAAATGTGGAGGTACCTGGAGGGTGGTGTGCTCACAGAAGGCAGAAGTTCCATGCTCCCTCCCTCATACCTCGCCCTATGTGCTGCTTCAACTGTTCATCTGTATCTGTCACAATATCCTTTATAATAAACTGGTAAACGTAAGTGTTTGCCTGAGTTCTATGAGTCATCCTAGCAAATTCACAACCCCAAGGATGGGGGTCATGGGAACCCCTGATTTATAGCCAGACGGTCAGAAGCACAGGTAAAATAACCTGGGGCTTGGGACTGGCATCTGAAGTAGGGACAGTCTTGTGGGACGGAGCCTTAACCTGTGGGATCTAATGCTAACTCCAGGCAGATAATGTCAGAGTTGAGTTAAATTGTAAGACACCCCGCTGGTGTCTGCTGGAGAACTGTGCGGTGTCAGCTGGTGTCTGTGTGGGGGTAAACCATCACAGATCTGGTATCAGAAGTGTCCTATGTTGTGGTGAGTGTGAGAGTAAGAAAAATAGTTTAGTTTTTCCTATATCTCTTATACTTATCTATAAGTTTAATTCAATTCCTATCAAAATCCCAGCAAGACCTTTTGTAGATATGAAAAAGCTTATTCTAAAGTGTATACAGAAAGGAAAAAGAACTAGAATAGCTAAAACAATTTTGAAATAGAAGAATAAAGTGTAAGAACTCGCTCTACCCAATGTTAAGACTTATATATATAGCCACAGTAATCAAAACAGTGTGTATTGGTAGAAGGATAGTCCCATAGGTCAATGGAACAGAAAAGAGAACTCAGAAATAAGCCATACAAATATGTCCAATTGATTGTTGACAAACGTGCAAAAGCAGTTCAATGCAGGAAGGATAGACTTTTCAATAAATTATGCTAGAACAATTGAACATCCATAGGCTAAATAAATTAATAAGCCTTGACCTATATCTCCCACTATAGGCAAAAATTAATTCAAAATGGATCATGGATTTAAATGTAAAATATAAAACTATAATACTTTCACAAGAAAACATAGGAGAAAATCATCAGGACCTAGGGACAGATGAAGAGCTCTTAGACATAACACTAAAAACACAGTCCATAAAAGGAAAAAACTGATAAACTGAACTTTATCAAAATTAAAGACTTTTGCTCCACAAAAGACCCTGTTTAAAAAAATGGAAAACCAAAGAACAGACTGGGAAAATATACCTGCAAACCACATACCCCACTAAAAAGTTATATCTAGCATATGTACAAAACCCTTAAAAGTTAATAGCTTTTAAAAAAAATACACTACCAGTGATGCAGATTCAAAAAAAAAAATCCAGGGCCGGGCGTGGTGGCTCACACCTATAATCCTAGCACTCTGGGAGGCCAAGGCAGGAGGATAGCTCAAGGTCAGGAGTTCAAGACCAGCCTGAGCAAGAGTGAGACCCCATCTCTACTAAAAATAGAAAGAAATTAGCTGGACAACTAAAAATATATAGAGAAAAACTTAGCCAGGCATGGTGGCACATGCCTGTAGTCCCAGCTACTCGGGAGGCTGAGGCAGAAGGATTGCTTGAGCCTAGGAGTTTGAGGTTGCTATAAGCTAGTCTGACGCCATGGCACTCTAGCCCGGGCAACAGAGCAAGACTCTGTCACAAAAAAAAAAAAAGTCCAATCCCCATCAAAACATTAATGGATAAACAAATGGTAGTATAACCACTTAATGGAATACTAAGTGCAGCAAAAATGGGAAGCAACTGTTTGATACAGGCAACAATTTAGATGTATCTCAAAAACATTATGCTTAGTGAAAAAAGTAAATCTCAAAAGGTTACATACTGTATGGTTCCATTTATATAGTAGTCACACAAAAAAGGAGAACAGATTAGTGGGTTGCAAGGGGACAAAGACAGGGGTGGGAGTGCAAATATAAAGGGATGGCATAAGGGAGTTCCTTTGAATGACGCAATAGTTCTGTATGTTCGTTGTGGTGGTCATCATTACACAAATCTATTCATAGGATCACAATGTATAGAACTGTATATACACAAATACAAACATATACAAGTACACGTGAAAAACCAAATAAGGTCTATAATCTAGTTAGTGATACTGTACTAATGTCATTTTCCTGGTTTTGTTATTGTACTACAGCTATATGTAAGATGGCACCATTGGGGAAAGCTGGGTGAAGCATTCACAGGACTCTGTGTACTACTATTTTTGCAACTTCCTGTGAGTCTGTAATTATTTCAAAATAAAAAATTAAATAAATTAACGAACAAGCCTAAATTCCTACATTTTCATTTTACTATCTCCCCATAAATGCACTTTATTCTATTCCCAAGATGCCCATACATCTCAGGGACTTTTCTATTTTAAGCTTTGTACCCTCTTTGAAAAACAGTCCATTAATTCTGTTTGCCAGAAGCAATCTCAGTAGTGCTCAGCTCAGGTAATTCATTTCCAGTGGGGCTGAAAATTAAGAGAGGTCAAATGGAAAAAAGTAAGTGAGATGACACTATAAAAATTTCTGCCATTTTTTAAAATCTAGGCAAAAATTATAAGCAATTAGGGTGGAAAAATCAATTAATAGCATTTTGATGTTTTTCATTTACAATATAAATTTTACACCATCAAAACAGAAAAAATTCCCAATACCTACCAAAAGCAGAAAAACACTTTTGTATCCCTTTGTATTCTGCTTTTAGAATAGGTTTTGGTTTCCCCATTATTTTTTAAAGGATAAATCTAAAAGTCTATTAAAGACACATATACTCACCTTCTAATAGGCAAGGCCAAAAGACAAAGAAGATCTTTTAATGCAAACATTGACATAAATAATTCAAAACTTTTATAGGAACCAGAAATCCCATTATTAAATTCTAATTTCTAACATATCTCCCTTGCCCTTAAGAGCTAGATGACTTAAACCTAAAATGAGTTTCATCATAAAAACCTGCCTAAAGTGATTAAGTTAGCACAAAATCAAAGTTAGAAAATCAATGACTTAAAAAATGAAAACATAACAGAGGAGGACATCCAGTCCCTCCTGAGATTCCAACCCCTTTTTAACAACTGATAAGAATAAGTAGATAAAACAAGCACCACATGTACTCACCATCAAATTGGTATTCATTGATCAAATGTACACATTTACTAGTAACATTCATCGGGTGTCAGGCAGGTGAGAGGGGAGAGGAGGGGATGGGTATATTCACACCTAATGGGTGCTGTGCACACTGTCTGGGGGATGGACACGCTTGAAACTCTGACTCGGGTGGGGCAAAGGCAATATATGTAATGTAGACCCCCGTAATATGCTGAAATGAAAAAAAAAAAACAATAAAATCCTGTCACTTGCAGCGCCATGGATGGAACTGGAGGTCATCACGTTAAGTGAAAGAAGTCAAGCACAGAAAGACCAATATTATATGTTGTCACTCATAAATGAAAGCTAAAAAAGTTGATCTCATAAAGAAGGAGTAGATTGGTGCTTACAAGAGGCC
>CAUYRB010064527.1:0-16612 GCA_963574695.1 Propithecus perrieri
AAGAAATTTAGAACTTAGGCATTAAATTTTTAAAGGAAAAAAAAGTATTCCAACTTTCTGTTAACAGCCTTAAGCAATTACAACTCCATCCATGATAAGGTTGGTCAAGTTTAAACTATCCAGTGTGAATTACTCACAAAATGGGAATTGATACATATAACCAAAAACATTTATACCCCTGTAATATTTTGAAATGAAAAAAAGGAATAAAAAAGTGCATACTTGTTAAAGTTAGGGGTCAGTGTAGAATTGCCAGGCAGGATTTGGGCTATGATGGTCATTCTTAAATTGTTATACTATTTTCTAATTTATATTCGGAAGAGAAAATGTTTAAAGGATTTATCAAATTATGATTCTATACCTTTTATGTTATATTTTCTAACACCCTTTTATTAAAAATGTATAATCACATTGACATTGCTTAAACTATTCAGGCGTGATTTAATCTCATGGAAATCCTGTAAATGAAAATTTCTATGACTGTAATGTGAAGCACTGGGCTACGTTATAATACTTATAGAGCACACTGTTAGATAAACTATAACAAAGATATCTGTTGATATGTATTCCTGGTGTCCCAGGGGAAAAGGAAATTCCCATATTTTAGAAGAAAATAAAGAGCTGAATGCCATAGCACTGACTCATGAGCTAATGTTCCTACAGCTACTTTGGGGAGTTAGTTATTGGATCCAAGAGTTGGAGTCTTGGGCTTTATTGCCAACACAAGCATAAGCAGAGGTTTTGAGGTTCAACCTAAAATTTTATATCATGCTAAAATATTGTAGGGTGAGGGAAAACAGAGTCACTTCAACAAAAGCTGCATAGTCTTAAATACCCACAGTTTTTGTCATCTAAAAAAAGTGATAAAGGATATCCTTCACGAAGAAAAAAATACAGGAGTGGAATGCAATTAGTGGTCGTGATGAAAAATGGGGAGCAAACAGGTAAACAAAAATTTAAAATTATGATGATTACTTGGAGGTTTTGGTTAAAAGAGGTGCAAGATATAGAAAAAATAATTTTACGCTTCGTATGGAATCAGAGAAGACCCCGTATAGCAAAAGCAATCCTAGGCAGAAAGAATAAAATGGGAGGCATCAATTTACCAGACTTCAAACTATACTACAATGATATAGTAATTAAAACAATATGGTACTGGGACAAGAACAGAGACATAGACCAGTGGAACAGAACTGAGAACCCAGATATAAAACCAGCCTCATATAGCCATCTAATCTTTGACAAAGCAGACAAAAACATACACTGGGGAAAAGAATCCTTATTCAATGAATGGTGTTGGGAAAACTGGATAGCTACAAGTAGAAGACTGAAACAGGATCCACACCTCTCACCTTCACAAAAATCAACTCACAGTGGAAAGTAGACTTAAACCTAAGGTATAAAACTATTAGAATTCTAGAGGAAAACACTGGAAATACTCTACCAGACATTGATCTAGGCAAATAATTTATGAAGACCCTAAAGGCAATCACAACAAAAACAAAAATAAATAAATGGAATCTGATCAAATTCAAAAGCTTCTGCACAGCCAAAGAAACTATCATGAGAGCCAACAGACAACCTACAGAATGGGAGAAAATATTCACATGCTACACATCCGATAAAGGGCTGATAACTAGAATCTATTTAGAACTCAGGAACATCAGCAAGAAAAAATCAAACAACCCTATCAAAAAGGGGGCAAAGGACATGAACAGAAACTTTTCAAAAGAAGACAGAATAATGGCCAACAAACATATGAAAAAATGCTAAATATCTCTAATCATCAAGGACATGCAAATCAAAACTACAATGGGATATTACTGTCTCCACTGAGAATGGCCTTTATCAAAAAATCCCAAAACAATAAATGTTGGCATGGATGCGGAAAGATAGGAACATTCATACACTGCTGGTGGGACTGCAAACTAGTGCAACCTCTGTGGAAAGTAATATGGAGATACTTTAAAGAGATACAGGTAGAATTACCATTTGATCCAGCAATCCCATTACTGGGCATCTACCCAAAAGAACAAAAGACATTTTACAAAAAAGACATCTTCACTAAAATGTTTACAGCAGCACAATTCATAATTGCAAAGATGTGGAAACAACCCAAGTCCCCATCAATACATGAGTGGATTAATAAAATGTGGTATATGTATACCACGGAGTACTATTCAGCTATAAGAAACAATGGTGATATAGCACCTCTTGTATTTTCCTGGATAGAGCTGAAACCCATTCTACCAAGTTAAGTATCCCAAGAATGGAAAAATAAGCACCACATGTACTCACCATCAAATTGGTTTCACTGATCAACACCGAAGTGCACATATACGAATAACATTTATCACGCATTGGGTAGATGGGAGCAGGGAGGAGGGGATGGGTATATACATACATAATGAGTGCGATGCACACCGTCTGGGGAGTGGACATGCTTGAAGCTCTGACTCAGCGTGGAGGGGCAGGGGCAACATATGTAACCTAAACATTTGTACCCTCATAATATGCTGAAATAAAAAAAAAACGAGGTAGGTGTCAGATGACAGCAAAACAATATCTAAAGGAGTGATTGGAGGAAAAGACTTTTGAGGATGATGATTTATTCAAGAAATACTCAAACAGAGGTTGCATTTCTCTGATTTTATCTTGTCTCATACTCTACATATATTAAAAAACCAGCTGTACTTTCCTATAAGTTCCTCCAAAATACCCTAATCTTTCCCACCCCAAGGCCTTTGCACCTGAGATTCCCACCGTCTAAAATTTTTACTCTATTCTTTTACTAAACACTTTTCTCATCTCTCAAATCTATTATTTTTCAGTGAAGCTTTCACTGATGCTATGAACCAGATTTGAGACAGTACTGAGTAGTTGTTACAAACTCAAGTTCATGCCCTAGTGTCTGGGATTATTCCCACCTCAACCACTTATTAGATATGTGGCTTTGGATAAGTATGTTAAATTTCTGCATTTCAGTTTTCCCATAGCATAGATGTTGTAAGAATGAAAGAGTTAATGTATTATATAAAATGCTTTGAATAATGTTGGAAACATAGTTAAAACTAAATCATAATTGTTAACTATTATTACATATCAAACATCTTTGTACTCTCATAGCATACTTATCTCCCTCTTGTAGCACCTAGAAAATTATAATTGTGATCCTTTTTTGGAATAATTTGATTTCTCTCTACTTCACTCACCAGCTTTTAACCTTCAGGGAAGAGACATTAGGGACATTCTTGGTCACCATTTTATTACTGAATGCAGCATGGAACAGTTCCTGTTAAATGTCTAGTCTAGTCAACAAATGAATGACAACATGAATTATCTGTCTTTGTCAGGATTCTTCCTATCATAAATTAAACATTTAGAAACTTAGTGACTGGGAATAGAAATTATAATCTTCTGTAAATCCATAAAAACCAAACCTGGGCTGCCCCCGGGCTGCCACAGTTACAGATCACGGAGCTCTATGGATAGCAATGGCCCACAGAGACTTCTGGATCTATGCCCTGACTAGACAAAATGAACAGGGAGTTAATATTTTAGATTTCCAGTGCCTGTTTGGAGAGGCCAGACGACCAACCTGGTTACATAGGGGAGTTAAGGATCATGAGGGTGTTTTTTCCAATCCAATATTGTCTCCCTTTTTTTTCATTGCTGAGTAATAAATTATCACAAATGTAGCTTAAAAAATAAAAATATGTTTTTTACAGTTCTGAAGGGTCAGGAGTCTGGACACAGTTTAGCTAGGTCCTCTGCTTGGGTTCTCAAAAGGCTGAAATTAAGGCGTCATTTGGGCTATGCTCCTGTTTGAAGGCTCGGCTGGGGAAGGATCTGCTTCCAAGCTCATTCACTCACTCTTACATTGCCTAAGGAGAGAGTTAGAAAATAAATAATACGAACAATAAGTAAGTACATTGGCAGAGTCGGCTCCCTTGCAGCCATATGGCTGAGGGTCTTCGCTTCCTGCGGGCTGTTGGCGGGAGGCCACGCTCAGGTTCTAACAACTGTCCTCATTTCCCTACCAGGTGGCCCTTTCCATAAGCAGTTTATAATATGGCTATTTGCTTCTTTAATGTCATCAGAAAAATATATTTCTATATTCTACTATGAAAAATTCATACATAGGGAAGCATAATCATCTTTATTATTAATGTCCTGTTTACAACCTCACCTTATAATGGGAGTGACATCCCATTACTTTTGCCATAAATTGTAACCAAACCAAGTAAGTGACTTCCTCGCTTTTAGTTAGGAGCAAGTCACAAGTTCCACTTGCATTCCCAGAGAGATTGATACAAGGCATTGGGACCACCCAGTGGGTCCACCTTAAGGTTGATCCTTAAGGGGGGTCCATCGCAAAGAGAGTGGATGGGAAGGAACCCTCAGATTAATTCTTCCTCTTTCCTGTAAGTCTGTCCTAAGACAAAGACAGCTGTTGTATGCCTATCCAAAGAAGCCACTTAGAGTGCAGCAAACAGTGGCACTTGTTATGAAGCTGTGACCGGTTCAATGTAGTATCGTCTTGTTTTTAATCTTTGTCTGCCTCCCATCCCTTTCTTATTTAACCGTTCTTTTCTAGGATTGTATCTTTTGACCACATTAAAGCTTTGTAAACATAAAAGAAAAAAGATAAGCTCAAGGCAGTTGCCCGTAACGGAGTGTTATGAATGGCAGGGAGACTCCACCACAGCGTTCAAGGAGGTTCTCCTCTCCTGCAGCTGGGGGGCTGACCGCGGCAACAGCCAGGTTTAGAAACTGCTAATGAGGGTGACAGGACTGAAAATGAACCAAAATGTTCACACTCGGGGACCTCCTATGTCAAAATCAGAATCTTCATGTGGGATTTTAGATCACTAAGATGTGAAATGGCAATGATCAAAAAAGTATTTTGAATCCCAAAATTTCCCAGCTGGCAGAAATCAACTCCTTTGACTTTACAGCATGAAATAGAAACCTATTTCCAGGAGAAACCTAAAGCCAAGATAATGCAAGACATTTGTTTGCATTTGCTTTTTTTTACTCCTCCATCAAATCCTGCTTTCTATAAAACAATAACCAGGGATTTTTGACTAAAGCCCAAGCAAAGAACTGCGATCTCTGTTCCAGAAAGATACACCTTACATACTAAAGGAATTATGGGACCTGGCTAATATCAACCATAAAGAACTGGGGTAACACCTGTGTCTTCTTGGTGTTGGACTGAAAAGGTGGGGGGGATTCAGGGTGTATGGGAAAAATTTGTTGGCATGATTCAAGGTTCAATATTCTGGAAAAAATTCCTTGAGTGGTTCTAATTATAAAACATAAAGGTAAAAATTGTAGCCCTACATTCATTAATTTATTTGATAAATTAATGACCACATACTCTATGACATTCATTGCTCAAGACACATGGCAACTTTATAAATTTTTTAAAAATACCTTCATAAAACTTACATTGCCTAAGGAGAGAGTTAGAAAATAAATAATATGAACAATAAATAAGTACATTATATTGTTGTGAGGCAATAAGTGTTATAAATTAGAATAGAATCAGGCGTAGTTGGAGTTCTAAGATTTGAAAATTCAAATAAAGTTCTCAGGACAGTACTCTATGTGAAGTTAACATCTGAGTATAATCATGAAAACAATGAAGGAATTAAATATTGGATGCCTGAAAAAACTATTTGGGGAAGAAGTAAGAATGCAAAATAAAAAATAGACTCTAAGGTTGAAGTGTGCCTAGTTTGGTCAACGAACAACAAAAAGCCAGACAAGGTCTGGAAAAAAAGTTACCCCCTTACCCCCCCCTCAAAAAAAGGAATTGAGAGTTAATGGAACAAGGCCATAGAAGATCTAATCTTATAATGATTGTGGTCTTGATTCAGCATAAAAAGGAGAGCTCTCTAGAGGGTTGCAAGCAGAGGAGTGACTTATGTAACTCATATTTTAAAGAGCTCAATCCAGCTGTTATATAATATTAGATACTATATATAAATTCATATATATATATATATATATATATATATATATATGTGGGAGGGCAGGACAAGTAGAGTTAAAGTGAGACCAGTTAGAATTTTATCAACAGAAACCAGCTTGGATCTAGAGGTAAATGGAGATGATAAGAATGCTAAGATATTTGAAAATATAACTGTTCTTTTAGAATTCTCTACCAGGCAAAATTATCTTTCAAAATTGAAGTAAAATTAAGCACATTTTTACATAAACAAGAAGTGAGAAATTAATGGGAGTAGATTTTCACTGAAGACACTTCTAAAGAATGAACTTAATAAAGAAAGAATAAAGGTCTCAAAAGCAAGAATTGATGTTGCAAATGCAATCATGTAGGTAAATCAAAACTACTTTTGTGTATGTGAAGCAATAACATATATATCAAGTACTTGTATTTATAAATCATTGCAGGGCTAAAATGGAAAAAAAAAGTCAGGAGGTCATATTGGAATTAAAGAATGGGTTTCTGATATAATTTAGGAGATAATTATGTATGCATTACGTTATGTTAAAATGCATGTTATCTTTTCTAAGGAGGCCACAGCAAGATAAAAAGTGGAATATATACTATCAAAAAAGTAGTGTGAAATAAAATTATTGTAATATATAAATGAAACCATCCAAAATATCACAAGAAAAAATAAAACATATACATACACACACCAACCAACACAAAGCACACTCACACAAACACGAGCCAACAAAAGAAACATTGAATATCAGGATGAATGGAAACTTAAACATAAAATAAAAATATTGTAGGAATTAATCCTAATATATTTGGAATGAAATGTGTCAAAGGACTAAATTATCCTGGCCAAACGAATATTGTTAAACTTAAAAAAAAAAGTTATATGCTTTTGACAAAAGTATAAGTTTTAAGTCATAAACATGAAAACACTTATAATTTAAAATTAAAAAGTTATAAAATATAAGCCAGTTAAATGTTAAAAATACTGATGACGTACTTATATTCATGTTGAACAAAACTTTTTTTTTTTTTAGACAGGATCTCACTCTGTCATCTGGTCTAGTGAGCAGTGGAATTATCAAAGCTCACTGCAACCTCAAATTTCTGGTTTCAAGTGATCCTCCTGCCTCAGCCTCCTGAGTAGTTGGGACTATAGGCACGTATAACCATGCCCAGCTAATTTTTGTATTTTTTGTAGAGATGAGATTTCACTCTTGTTCAGACTGGTCTTGAACTCCTGGGCTAAAGCAATCCTTCCAAAATGCTGGAATTATAGGCATGAGCCACTGCGCCCAGACACAATTCATGCTTTTAAAAAGTAATATTAAGAATTAAATGTTCAAGTTGTCAGGATGATAAACCTAAAAATAGTTTCGCATATATATAAATCCAGCACTGTAGAGATGCCAGGTAAAAATGACAAATCCGCTATTAGAGTCACTGACATTAACAAACTGTTAAAAATAATAAAGACATAGAGGATTTAAAATAAACAAAATCCTGAATTTGTGAATATAGTTAGAACACCATACCCAACAAATGTAGACTGTATGTGCATAAGATAATATGACTGAATAGTACTGCATAGTGAAACTTCTGTTTTGAAGCTGAAGTGGTACTTTGCACAAACTATATTTATTTAATTAAAAATAAAAGATAAAAAGAAATCAATTTGGCATTCAAATTAAAAAATTAGAAAATACTAAATGAAATAAAATTAAGAAAATATTAATCATATGAGCAGAAAGTAATAAAAATACTACTGATACACAATAGATAGAATCAGTAAGCAAAATTTGGTTCCTTGAAAAGACTAATGACATTTTCAAAGCTCAGTCAAGTATAAAAGAAAGGAGCACAATAAATGGAATTAAGAATGGAAAGGAAAAAAGTGGCATGCATTGCAGAGATAATATGAGGATAGTGCAAACAGCATTATGTAATGAGTGAAATAACCAAATTCCCAGAAATATTCAATTAATAAAATGGAAGTAGTAGGCTTTTTACTATGTACAGAAAATAAAAGATTGAGGCATTTTTTTAATTGGGGATTCTAACAATTTTTCAAGGAACAAATATTTTCAATGCTATACAAATATCTTAAAGAATAAAAAGTAGAAAAGTGCTCGTTATTTTATAATTCCAATATAAACTTAATTAATTATTACTTAAATATTAATACTAATAGCAGATATAGATCTTATATGGAGGAAACAAAGACCATTCAATCATCAATATGGCAAATTCTTAAACAAAATATATTAGCCAAATTAATGTAATAGTGCCCAAGTAAATACTTTGTTATGATCAAGTTTGGCCCATTCTAGACATGCAAAGTTTGTCTGACATTACAAAATTGCTTAATACTGTTTACCACGTTAACACGGAGAAGGAGAAAAAATTATGCAACTATCTTAAGAGATGCAGAAATTAAGAAAATAAAAATATTGTATTGAATACTTGCACTAAACTAGGAATAGAAAGAAATGCAGAAGCTGAAGATAGGAGAATCTACAAAGGAATAAGAAAACATATGTTCAATGCTGAAATGCTGAAAATCTTACTTTAAGATCATCTGCAATGCTAAGATGCCCAATATCAGCAGTTCTATTCACAATTTCACTGGAGATTATAGACAGTGCAATGAGATAAGTAAATATATGGATTTGAAATAATAAAAAAGGAATTTACTATGATTTGCAGAAAATAGGACTGCCCATGTAGAAAATAGAAAAGAGTCTTCAGACACCATTTTACAATTAATAAAATGGTAAGCAGTTTAGCTAGATATAAGGTAATTTTCATCCATATGCCATTAGCAAAAAGTAAAAATACTATCCAAAAAAATGAGTTATGTAGGAATAAATCTAAGACTAGATATGCATGACATCAATGTAGAAAATTATAGACTTCGGTTTAGAGATATTAAAGAATATCCAAATAAATAAGGTTTAATATTAATGGATATGAAGATTGATTGTCATTGTGATGTCTACTCTCCCCAATTAAATCATTTATTGATAGAGAAAATTGAAGTAAAAATTTCTAAGATATACTTTATAAAAGGAAATTAGAAGCTTACTCTAAAACATATGTCGAAGGCAAAGGAACCACAAGACCAAAAATAAACAAAAAGGAGAATAAACTATTTGGAGAATCATTCTTTATGATAGCAAGATATTTTATAAAGGGTATTTCGCTAGGACAAGAATAACACATCCAAGTAACGGAGTAGTAAGCCCAGATACAGAGTCTGAAACGGCAAGGATAGTACTGAAGGTAACTGGAAATAGTATAGACTATTGTATACTGAGAAAATTTATTGGGTGGGCAATGAATATGGATCTTTCTCTTCGTCTTGCCATAAAGAAAAAAATGAATTATCCATGAAAGATTTAAATATAAAAGAGATGATTTCCTTGAGAAGGAAATATATGAGAATACTTTTATCACTTAATGGTAAAGAGGAATTTTTTTAAAAAACACATAGAATAGTTGTCAGAAAAATAAGAACTTTTGTTCATTGAAAGACCAAAAAATAAAAAATAAAAATATTATTTGGAGAAAGGGATATTTGCAAAACATATGGCCAACACATATGAAGAACTCCTACAAATGAAAAGCATAACAGATAAAAATAATTAGGTAAAATACGTAAAAAATATTTTCATAGAAAAGGTAATAAAATTATCCAGAAATAAGATTATATCACTAGAAATTAAGATAAAGAACATTAAACCCATAATGTAGAGAAATTTCATAGTAACTGTTTTGGCAAAATCAAGAGTCTGAAAATTCATGTGATGATGAAGATGAAGAACAAAACTCTCATATAGTGCTGATGGAAATGTAAGTCGATAAAGTTGATCAGACATTTTAGTTTGGTGTTACACAATGTACTTGAGTATATACATTTGTAATGATCCAACCAATCTACTACCAGGAATAGATTCTTACACATGTCTACAAGCAAGAATTCTGTACCGGCATTATTTTTTCACATCACCAATCTGGACATAAATTAAATTCCCATGACAAAATATGAATGAACTGTAAAATAGTATATACTAATAAAATTAGATGAATTGCAGTAACATAAAACATCATATTTGCCTCTCAGAAACAAAACATTGAGGGATGACAGCCACAAGTGCATCTACACACTATATTTTAAATATATTTTTGCAGACATATACCTGTGGAAGAAAATATAGAGAAATGTAGAATAATTAATAAAATATTCATAAAGTAGATAATTTTCGTCAGGAAAATGCAATCGCTTAAGGGCTCAAATGGGCTTCAAAGATGTGGATATTCTTCCATCTGTTAAATTGGGAGCTATGAATGAATAAATTAGTGTTTTCTTGTGTTATTGTATTTAAAATGTCCGTATTGCATATATGAGTGTACATATGATTGTACATTTAATATACTAATTATATAATTAGTGCACTTATGCAACATTTATTAAGAAAGTGATTTTCAGCAGATTGATTAACTTATGCCTATTTATGCTCTGAGAAAATTCCATTTATAGATCTGTTAGCTTATTAACTGCAAGCGTTTTTTTGGGCAAGCATTGTTGGACTAATTTTGGCAGAGAACATTTTTGCAGCCAATAGAGCTCATTATAGAGTTTAGTTTCCCCAAAGGCTTAATTTGAGGAAAGGAAATGTCCTGCAACTCATTTAGAAATCTTTACAATTATAAAATCACAAATACTGGATTCAATCATGTAACAAATATAATAAAAGGTGTGCCAGAAGTAATATTGCTATTTAAGTTAGTTTATAATAAAATGAGATAGAAAAATAAACAAAAAATGATTTTAAAAATCTATAATTACTGGCCATACATGTAGCCATTCTGTCTATAATTTGTTCCGTAAAATCTGACATTAGAAGAACACACACCGGGTAGGCAGAGTCGAGTTGAAGGAAAGAACAAGAGAAAACATTGTGCCCTTTCATCTTGTCACCCGGCTAGAGTATCAGGAGCAGGCAGTTTATGAAAGAAAACATTTTGAATTCTTGAAATGCATACACTTTGGTAAGTGTACCATTTTTTTTTCATCTTGAATCCTCTCATTCTTTTTAAGAATGAGGATGATTCTCGAACTTATTAACCTTTACAAAGGACACATAAATTGCAACTGACATAAACAAATTATAGCCCAGCCATACCAAATGGAAAATGAACATGACATGTCACTCTGAAAAGTATAGCACACAATATGCGATGTCACTGTTTGCTAGAGAGACCAGCCAGTGAAAGCCGAGACGTGCTCATTTATAATTAAGAAATTGGGTAACAGATGCCAGGATACATGGAGCATATCAAGAGTATGTAAATTTTTGACAAACATAGCAAAAACAGTATTTCCAAAATATGGCCTCCAGGCAAGTTTTTACCTTAAGAAGTTTTAATGTGTTGTTCCAAATCTATGCCATTTAAAAAGGCTACAAGTGAACTTACATTCCAAAGTAATGAAATGGGAAAGTTTTCTGGGTAAATATGGTCAGTGCAAAAATTTATGCCCAGTGAATAAGAGATAGTGACAGAAAATACTGCAAAAAATCCGGAAGTGTTACAGTTGGTCAAACCCGCAAATAATAATAAGAAAAATGCCTTTCTATGTCTAACCATCAATGAGTATGATGAAGCCAAGAGAAATCAGGCTCCTCTTCTGGATGAATATACACTAAATTAAAGGAATTACAAGGCCCAGGTTACTGCTCATCAATGACTTGCATGCAATATTAGTCACATGAGAAGATATATAATTGCTCCTGCTGGGATACAAAATTATTTCAACCAGTATATTCCTCCCCTCAAAGACACAAATTACGAAGAGAAATTGAAGAAAGTAAGCTAGTTCTCATAGGAAATAGAATGGTAGCCACTTAATTGAAGTTTTAAACCCAGCAGGGATCAAAAAGATCATTCCAAATGAACTCCTTATATTTGTGAAAGGGAATGAGAAACAGAATGAAATGTTACCAGGATGTTCATTCAAGCTTAACTGGTTTATAAATCAAGGGATGCATACTATTTTGCAGCAATGCCCTTTATTTTACTAATCTATTTTTAAATTTTCATTTCATGCCTGTTTTCTAATGGATTCTAATGAATTTGAAATCATTTACTGATTTCCATATAGCATAATAGGGAATCACATAAAACACAGAAAGTTTAAAGCGAATGCATTGCAGTGGATGTCACAAGTCATCTGATGAGCACATTGTTACATTGGGCTATAAATTTGATTTGAAATTTAAAGACATTGCAGTGTGAGCCCTGGGAAGCAGTGAGACGTAGCATTCCTTCTTTCGTCCCCACCACCAACACATTTCTTGCACTGAAAATGTCTGAATCAATGAATGCAAATAAACAAATAAGTAATGAAAAATGTTATTATTTGAATTATAAAATAATATTTGTTCAAAATTAGTATTAAATGTATACTTTGGGCAAAAATTCATTGCTGAACAAGGCCAGATGCCTGACCTCAAGAAGCTTCTGGCCCGTTAAGTGAGAAAGCCAAGAAAATAGGTGCGTTCAATACATCGCAATAGGTTCAAGGACGGGCAAGTTCACATGCTAGAAACACACATTACGTAGAACCTAACCAAGAATTGGAGAGCTGGAAATGTTCTCCAACACTTTGGAACTGCTCGATAATAGAAATTAAATAAGTAAGGAGACAACATTCTTATCAGATGGATTAATAAGTTCATTTGCAAAAACATTCCTATCCAGAAAATTATTTTGAGTCTTTTTATGTAAAAATGACTTAATGTATTTTCCTATTTCATAAACTGTGAAAATACATAATTTTAATTGATTAGAGCCACCTTCTCTATTGAATTCAGAACAATGAAAAGACTTGAGACCATGGTAAAGTTAGGTTTAATTCATGATATAGATTATATATTCAGCATGTAAAATAATAATTATGATTAAGTAAGAATTATCCTGAGAATGTATTAAATTGCCTACACTTATGCCTCATATTAATAAATTATATATATTCCCCAGTAAACCCAACTCTGTCGTACTTCTTTCATTGTTGAAACAGATCAGTTCCTCTTAGCTTGAATATTAGCTGATGATATTGGCTTATTTACTAGCCATGTTTTGTGGAAAATGACTTTCCTTAAACACAAAATCACTCTCCGTAATGTGTGAAATTCATTTTGTGAACATCATGAAGAAACCAGAACATCTGAAGAAAGTGGATTCCTATCTTCCATCACATGCTCACTCTAAAGTATTGTAGAACCTCCCTGAATAGGAGAAAAAGAAATTGTTCTGTTTGTTTCTATTTATACTATTTAAAATATTCTCTCTTTCTCTTTGTCTCGCTCTCTCTGTGTATCTTCCTGTCTCTTTCTCTCCCTCCATTGCTTTCTCCCGCTCTTTCCCTCATTTTCTGTTCCTCTATACGCATGTAATAGTCCTTTTTAAATAATCGATACATAACAAATTGCCACGGACTCAGCGATTTAAACAGTTCTCTATAGATCATAAGTTCAGGTAATACATTGTTGGGGCAGGGGGAGGGGTTCTACGCAGAGTACCACAAGTCTAAAACCAAGGTGCTAACTGGGCTATATTCTCATCTGAAACTTGGAGTTCTCTTGCAAGCGCAGGTAGTTGTGGCAGAATTCAGTTCCTCGAAGATTTAGATCTGACAGCCTAAATCTTGCTGTTGCCTGGAGGTTTCTCCTAGCTTCAAGAAATTCCCAATATTTCTTGACATGTGTCTCCTCCATCTTCAAGATCAGCAATAGAGAACTTCCACACTATTGAATCTCTCTAAATCTTCAAATTTCTTTTGTCAGGAAAAGCCCTGACCCTTTTAAGAGCTCATCTGAGTAGGTTTGTCCATCAGGGAAACTCTCTCTGTTGGTCAACTGATTTAGGAATTCAATTACATCTATAAAATCCTTGTACTCTGTCACCCAAATTAGTATTTGATGCAATAATTGGAAGAAGCTATGTATACACCAAGCACCAAGAATTATGAGGTCACTGTAGAATTCTGCCAAAACACACATGATTAAATTTGCTTAGACTAAAATGGTTGTGTTGCACTTTCACTAATATGAAGGGTATGAAAATATTTTAAAACTCTGTCTTGATAGGGTCAAACTGTTGAAATTTAGAGTTAAGTGCAAAAGGGAGTCTGATAATATATATAAACATTCTTCATTATATCTCACCTTGAATTGACTTTTGACAACCTGATTTAAAATTAAACTAAAAATTAATTTTGGAAAATTGCATTCTCAAGTTCTCTCTGAAGTTCATCTTTCCATGGCAGTTTGAATTTCATTTAAGTCTGATGAAAAGGCTTGGAATAGCAGATACTATAAACCAAACCCAAACATTTTGTTCTTTTAAGACTTCAACATGCATACATTAAAAAGCTTTGCATAACAGCACTGTCCAAATGATAATACTAAGTGATCTTTGGGATTGGTTTCAATAGGTCCTCCGTAAAACTTTTTCATCCTAGAGAATAGTGAGTTCCAAGGAACTATGCATGAAGTCGTGTTCTGCAGAGCGGACAGACTAACCTATGATATGTGCCCCATTTTGAGTATCCTAATAAATACCCAGGGAAATGATATGTATACAAATGACTATATTCAAAATTGTATATACTGTTACAAATCTGCAGAAATGCCCCAAATAGTGAAAAGAAAGAGCTATTATTTCTGGTTTCAATGAATGAAATGTAGGGGATCTTTGTAGCTGGAAATATTTAAGCGGGATTTAGAAGAAAATCCAGGATTTCTTCTGGAATGTATGGAGAATAAAATGAGAAAAATGAAAACAATGTCTAATTCAGTTTAGCAAGAGGTAGTATAGTACTTTAACAAATACTTTATAGTTTCTATAGCAAAAGTTTGACTTACTACGTGTGTGTGTGTGTGTATATACATATATATAACTTTTATTTTTGTTCAATAGGTTCCAACAAATTGTGGTCTCATTAATTATTTCTACTTATTCTGTAGGTTTATATCATTTAAAAAAAGGGTAAAATTAACTTTTTTTAATGAAATATTCATTATAAAATATATTATAAATTTTTTAAAGCTAAATTATTTTTGGAGTTAAATATTATGCAATAAACATTTCAAAAATCAAACTCATTCATATCAACAGCACTTACTTGCTAAAGCTAATCAGGTATTTTTAGATTGGTGAAAATATCCAGAGATTTTTTTATATATTCACATGAGGGATTTTATGGGAATTGCTTTCTGTCTCAGAGTGTTTTTTAAGGGAAATTTCTGTGGTATTAAATGTAGTATTTATTTAGCATGCTTTTTCTATTGTGTAATCTTTGATAGCAAAGTGTCTATGTGTTTTTCTTCAATCATTTCTCTTTTAGAAGAAAAAAAATATTTCCGATTTTTTCAGCACTGCACATAATGAAACACTTGTTACCACTGCTTATTTCTTGAGCTTGTGTTCATTTACTAATTCATTCATTTATCCAGCAGTTATTTTTCAGTGCTTACTATCAATCTAAGACTATTCTAGTTATTGGGAATCTACTATGGAATAAGGAAAATAAAGTTTCTGATTTTATCAGTCATATTTCATGAGAGGTTGGTGGGATGCAGATACTAAAAAAATGAATAAATATTTTCAGTAATATGGTTAGCAATAAATACTATAGAGAAAAATAAATGGATAATGGAATGGAGAAGAATGTTGTGTGTTTTTGAAATGAATTTTTAAAAATTTGAAATATAAGCAGAAACCTAAATGAAGAAGGAAAATGGGCAAAGATCTGCTAGGAGAAATTTCTAGGCAAAAGTTACAGCTAGTTCAAATGCTTCATTACAAAAACAGAACTAGGAAAGTTGTAGAAACAGCTAGAAAGGCATGTAGGCCAGAGCGGAGCGCACTAGCTGGGGGGAGGTAGATTGACACTGAGCAGAAAATGAAAAATGACATATGAATTTGACTGGCAGTGGATTTGACAGCAGGGGGATTACTGGTGGTTGCACCAGAGCAGTGTCAGTGAAATGGTGGATACGGATAAGTGGACGGAGCTGTGCTCATGAGAAAACGTGAAGCGCGCAGGCGGGATAGGGAGCTAACGCTCCAATACACAGGGAGAGCAGCAGAAAGTGCAGCGTAGCTGGAGCACGGCATGGAGATGTGAAGTCGGGCTTTGTGGCACCTGGGAATTATGGACTTTGCAGGGCCTCTCTTTATGAAAAGAACACAAAATAATGCATGTAAATGTAACTATTTATTTAGAATTTACAAATTACATTGTTAATTTTAAAATCCACAGTCATCAAAAATCCATAACATATTTATAAATTAATTGTTTCAAACTAACATACCTCTGTAGTACTTTGGTCAAAAAATTCTGTTGTAACCTCCTTAGTCTCTTGATATAAACAAAAGCTTTAATTTAATTTTCTACAGAGATAATACAAGGGTAATTCAGTAATTTTCATGAGCAAGCTTGATTTAAATTTTTTTATTTAAATTTATTTAATGTGTGATTTTTTTTTTATTTTTTTGTTTTTAAACAAGCACCACATGTACTCACCATCAAATTGGTATTAACTGATCAACACCTAAGTGCACATA
>CAUYRB010064529.1:0-42736 GCA_963574695.1 Propithecus perrieri
GTAGTCCCAGCTACTTGGGAGGCTGAGGCAGGAGGATCGCTTGAGCCCAGGAGTTTGAGGTTGCTGTGAGCTAGGCTGACGTCATGGCACTCACTCTAGCCCGGGCAACAGAGTGAGACTCTGTCTCAAAAAAAAAAAAAAAAAAAAAAAAAAAGAGGGATTCTGGCTAAACTGATCTAATAGGATTCTTGCTGAAGACAGACGGGGGTGATCAGACACCATGTGGGGGATGGTGGAGGATGAGGAACCTGATCTAATATCGAGGGTGGTCAGATATAAAGGCGGCGGGGGGGGGGGTGTGGGGGTCTTGCCAAACTAACGTAGCAGGATTCTTCTTAAGACTGGATTTACCAGGGAGGGACGTGCACAGATGGGCCTAGGAGAAGGTTAAGGAGACTGACTAAGGTTTGGTCAAGCAAAGAATCTTTGTTGCCCTTGATGTCTCCTCTTAGTAATTTTCTATCCACTGACCCCCTCCCCACTCCTTAGCTGTAAATCCCCACTTGCCCTTGTCATATTCAGAGTTGAGCACATTCTCTCTCCCCTATTGTAATAGTTCTGAATTAAGTGTCCTCTTATCATTTTAACAAGTGTCAGAATAATTTTTTCTGTAACAGCCATTGGACTGTCACTCAAGCTCCTAAAAGTATAACAAAAGTCCCTTGGGCTGGGCACGGTGGCTCACGCCTGCAATGCTAACACTCTGGGAGGCCAATGAGGGAGGATCACTCAAGCTGAAGAGTTTGAGACCAGCCTGAGCAAGAGTGAGACCTCTTCTCTACTAAAAATAGAAAAATTAGCTGGGCATGGTGGCGCATGCCTGTAGTCCCAGCTACTCGGGAGGCTGAGGCAGGAGGATCACTTGAGCCCAGGAGTTTGAGGTTGCTGTGAGCTAGGCTGACACCACGGCACTCTAGCCAGGGCAACAGAGAGAGACTCTGTCTCCAAAAAATAAATAAATAATAAGTCCCAGAGTGAAAAAAAATGTTGCCTATATATATTCATATATATATATATGTATTTTGAAGTTTTTCATCAGATAGTTCCATCACTGTCTTTTTTGCTTACACAAAAAAAATGTATCATCGCACTGGATCTTGAGTTTTCAGTAAAAGACGGTTTATTCAATGTAAACATTTCAAACATACCTCAGTGTCGCAACCCTGCTTTGTCATTTCTTCTTTTTTTAACACACTGAGATTCTCAAACCAAAAAAAATAGAAGTGGCCTGGAACTGCTGTCGCAATCCTTTTCCTGACCAAGTTGTGGGCACTTCTCCTTTCAGGAGCCTGACTCCAGCTGCTGCTCCTGCACATTTTGAGCTGGGGCATCCCAGCTCCTCTTAGGCCTGACCTCTTTCTCTTCCCTCTGGGACTCTGAGTACAACCCGGCTCCTGGGCCTGGCTTGCCTGGTCTGCAGCCCCCGACAGCTGACCCCACTGCTTGACCGGGAGGGGGGGCGGGGACTGCCCCACCTTCGCCCGCTGGTGACGCCTGCTACTCTCTTCTGCCCTCTGCTGGTAGTGGGTGTTAGTGGCAATCAAACCTCCACCCTCCTCCGCACATTAATAAAGAAAAGCAAGGATGAGAGGAGAATGCAGAGTAGCAACAAAGAGTGGAGAAACTTAGTTGCTGAAAAAGAGTCCACAATTTGATTGAGGTTTCCAGGAGAGAGGCAAAGGATGAGATATTGGGGAAAGATGGCGTCTGTCTGGATGAAGCCTGAGTTACTTCCTGGATGGTATAAACTGAATGCGTGTGTTTCTGCCAAATTCATATGTTTAAATCTTGACCCCTAAGGTAAGGGTATTAGGAAGTGAGGCTCAGGGGAGGTGACTGGGTCACATGAATGGAGCCCTGATAAATGGGATTAGTGCTCTTATAAAGCACTCCCTGTCCCTTCCACCATGTGAGGTTATAGCTAAGCAATATAGGTGGCCATCAATAGACCAGGAAGGCCCTCACCAGACGCCGAATATGCCGGCGCCTTGCTCTTGGCCTTCCCAGCCTCCAGAACTGTGAGAATCGGATTTCTGCTATTTATAAGCTGCCCAGTCTACAGTCGTTTGTTATAGCAAAAGTACTGAGACACGGGGGTAGAAGAGAATGGGTGGACAAGGACAGAGGTGGGAGTGAATCTTGGGTTGTCATTTTGAACTTATGTAAGCAAATTTCTCATTTGGTTGCAAGAGCAGCCAATCCTGAAATCTAGATTCTATAGGTCAGCAGGAGCAAATTCCCTTTCCTGGAGATCTTGAATATGTCTAGAAAGGAAGGGGTATGACCCTTTTCCCACACTCCTGCTGGCCAGCTTCACTGACATTGAGGCCCAGCGACCTGCCCAGCAGGCTGTGAGAGCAAGCCCCTCTTTTGTTGGAAAGTTGGGCCAAAGGCTCCCTGTGGCCCCGTACAGCTCTGAACATCTAGGACTCCAGGGACGTGGGGACAGGGGTACTCCCCACCCTTTCACAGGGCTGTGACAGTGTGCTATCTTGGATTCTTTTGTCCCCTAAGATCAGGGACCCTGAAAAACTCCACCCTCTAGTTTAAGGAATGCCAAGATAGCCAGTAAGTATTATTTGGGACGTGTCTGTGAGGGTGTTCCCGGAAGAGGTTAGCTTTGAGTCCGTAGACTGAGTAAAGAAGACCTGCCCTCCCTGATATGGGAGGCATCATCCAACCCACTAAGGGACCCGATAGGACGGAAAGGCAGAGGAAGAGCAAATTCGCTCCCTATTTGAGCTGGGACATTCCTCTACGGCCCTAGGACATTGACACTCCTACTTCTTCAGCCTTTCAACTCAGACACCACTGTCTTTCCTGGTTCTCCAGCTTGCAGTAGATTGTGGGACTTCTTGGTCCATAACTGCATAAGCTGACTGCCTTAAAAAAATCTCCTTATATATCTATATGTCTCTCTATATATTCTATAGGTTCTATTTCTCTGAAGATCCTTGACAAACACAGCATCCAACCCCAATATTCCCGTCGCTCACTCCCCAGCAGCATTTTAATCTGGCCACGTCCTCAGTTGCTTATACCTGAACAGAAATGTAGCCAAACCCTCAGCAAAACAAGGAAGCAGGAATCCTGCCTCTGTGGAACCTAGAGCCCCATGGGGTGCTCCGCTCCCTTCACTTTCACGAGGCAGACTCACTTGTAAACCTGCCTGCCAAGTTACACCATCCTCAAATATTCAGAACTGAAGAGACGCTAGAAACCATCCTATCTAAAATCCTTCCTTCGTGCAAGCATACCTTGAGACCAAAGCCGCCAGCTTGCTCAGGGTTTAAAATGCTCTTAAGTCTAGACAGCAGTTCTCAAATGGTCTGGTTTCAAGGCCTCGTTATATCCTCAAAAACGAGGACCCCACAGGGCTTTTGTGCATGGATTATATTTACCGATATTTACTGTATCAGAAACGAAAACTGATTTTTAAAAGTCAATTATTTTTTTAAAATAACAATAATAAGCATGTGAACATGTGTCACACATTTTTTTCCATGAAAATGACCACTTCTCCAAACAAAAAAAAAGGTCTCATGAGAGTAGTGAGAGGAGTAGCACTGTTTGACATCGGGCACGTCTTATTATTAATGTCTTACCGGTAGAAAACAGCTGAGTTCTCCATCTGCTTCTGCATTTAGTCTACTGCAATGCCGCACAGCACTAGCCTCTTACAAACTCCGGTCTACTCTTGTGAGAGTGAAAAGATAGCGTCTTAGTGTTATTACACTATGAAAACAGTTTTGACCTTGCAGGTCCCCTGAAAGGATGCTGGGGTTCCATGGCGACCCTCTGACGACACTTGGAGAAGCGTGAGCATCGCACAAGCAGGAGTGTGCCTGGAGCCCACATTCTCAAATATCCGTCGGCCGCCTCTATATTCCGTAACGGTGCATGCATCGCGTTACCTCTCACCTCTGTATTTTAAACACTCATGTACTCCACAAATGTATACAATTATGATTTGCCAATTAAAAATAATATCAATAAAAAAGCCAATATGTAAAAGGTAACTCCCGAAAATCAAAATTTCTGTTAGGGCTTTATAAATTCTGCTGAATATGTTAGAGATGTCAGGACTAAAAAAAGAGGTTGCATGAGTCACTCCAAAATGATACTTTTTTCTTCAGAGAAACTGAACTAGAATTGTGAAAGATTCACTCTAATGTTGTTTGGACAGTGGAAAAAAAACAATGATTTCTAGTCAAAGCCCCAAGCGCCTGTTGCTGCGGATGTGGGCAGTTCTTTGGGCACTGAACTGTTTCTCCCATGGACACATTCCGGAGTGAAAAGCAATGCTGGTTAGTGATTGAGGTCATGCAGTTTGGACCAACCCATGAGCTGAGGACTCGTTAAGTCCTCATCTCACCATTAGGAAGCCGACAAAAGTTACTGCAGGAAGGGGAGCTTCTGTCCTGTGACCCACAGACCGTGTTCGACCTCCCAGGGAGGGCTCTGCAGAGCCAGGTGTCTGCCCACCTCCCTCTGCCCCTCTCCAGCTCTCAGCTGTCCCCGGCTCTGCTCTGCTCAGCCGCACATGCTGCTTCTGCTCCCTGTCCCACGACCCCAGGGAAGGCCCCTTTTCTCCATGTTTAATCCAGACACGCTGAATACAAATGCAAAACTGCTACGCACACAAACACCCTGAGCCCAACATCACATCTGAAGACTAAGGGCGGGGGTCAGGTGGGTGAGGCAGCCAACTAACTCCAGGATTGTGGAGACTTCAGCGTCAGGAAATTGGTTAAAATATTCCCTATAGTAACGGGACAAAAAGCACAAAACCATCAGGTGACCACCTCCATAAAGGCTAGCAATAGACTTAATAAATTCAAAATATTCTTTAAAATGATAATATAATTGGCTGGGTGTGGTGGCTCATGCCTGTAATCCTAGCACTGGGAGGCCTAGGTGGGAGGTTCACTTGAGGCCAGGAGTTCAAGGTTGCAGTGAGCTATAATGACACCACTGCACTCCAGCCTGAGTGACAGAGTGAGACCCTGTCTCAAAAAACTTTTTTTACATGAAATAATAATATAATCATATGACCACTGACATGACATGATGATAAACATATCTATCACCACCTGTGACGAATCGAATTGCTTTGGTAAAGTCCTACCCCCAGTCCCTTATTTGGAAATAGGATAGTCGCAGACGTGATTAGTTAAATGAAGTCACATTGAGTAACTTGGACTCTTGATCCACTATGATTGGTGTCCTTATGAAAAGAGGCATGATGATATAAAAGCATAGACACACCATCTTAGTGAGTTTGGGCTGCTAAACCACAGACCAGGCGGCTTATCAGCAACAGACATTAATTTTCTCACAATCGTGTAGGCTGGGACGTTCAAGATCAAGGCTGTAGGGCCGGGGCATGGTGGCTCACACCTGTAATCCTAGCGCTCCGGGAGGCCGAGGCCGGTGGATCATTTGAGCTCAGGAGTTCAAGACCAGCCTGAGCAAGAGCGAGACCCCATCTTTACTAAAAACAGAAAGAAATTAGCCAAACAACTAAAAACAGAAAAAACTAGCCGGGCATGGTGGCGCATGCCTGTAGTCCCAGCTACTCCAGAGGCTGAGGCAGGAGGATGGCTTGAGCCCAGGAGTCTGAGGTTGCTGTGAGCTAGGCTGACACCACGGCACTCTAGCCCAGGCAAGAGAGTGAGACTCTGTCTCAAAAAAAAAAAAAAAAAAGATAGAGGCTGTAGCAAATTCAGTGTCTGGTGAGGACCCACTTCCTTTTCATAGAGAGCTATCTTTTTCCTGTGTCATCTCATGGCAGAAGGGGTGAGGGAGCTCTTTAGGGTCTCTTTTCTAAGGACATTAATCCCATTCATGGGGGATCCCCTCTCATAACCTATGCACTTCCCGAAACTCCACCTCCAAACGCCATGGCATTGGGAAGTAGGTCTATAGGACGCACAGGTGGCTGTGGGAGGAAGGAGGCTAAGACTGAAGTGATGTTATCTACAGGCCACAGAATGCCAAGGAATGCCAGCAACGCCAGAACCTGGAAGAGGCTAGGAAGAATTCTCTCCTACAGATTTCAGAGAGCATGACCCTGCTGACACCTTGATCTTGGACTTCTAGCCTCTAGAAGAGTAAGACAATAAACTTATGTTTGTTTAAGCCCTCGGTTTGTGATGCTTTGTTACAGCAGCCCTAGGAAAGTAACAGACCACCCAAAAGTCAACATCATGCTGAATAAAAAAACACTAGAGGTGTCCCAGTTAAAGACGGGAATAAGACAGATCTACTCACAGTTCTTATATAACATTACTCCAGAGGTAGTGATCACACAACTAGATAAGAGAGAGAAATCAGCATAAAAATTGAAACAGGGACATCAAATTGTCATTCTGTCCAGATGATGTACTTATTTACTTAAAAAATCTAATCTCCTTCAATAGAATGACCTAACCATTTGTTAAATATTAGGAGAATTAAAAATTGTGGGCCGGGGCCAGGCACGGTGTCTCATGCCTATAATCCTAGCACTCTGGGAGGCTGAGGCGGGATTCACTTGAGCTTCACTTGAGGTCAGGGGTTCGAGACCAGCCGTAGCAAAAGCAAGACACTGTCTCTACTAAAAATAGAAAAAATTAGCCAGGCAACTAAAAATAAAAATAAATTAGCTGGGTGTGGTGGCTCATACCTGTAGTCCAGCTATTCAGGAAGCTGAGGGAGGAGGATCGCTTGAGCCAAGAAGTTTGAGGTTGCTGTGAGCTAGGCTGATGCCACAGCACTCTAGCCAGAGCAACAGAGTCAGACTGTGTCTCAAAAAAAAAAAAAAAAAATTGTGGGCCGGGTGCAATGGCTCGTGCCTGTAATCCCAGTGCTTTGGGAGGCCAAGGCAGGAGGATGGCTTAAGTAAGGCCCACAGTTCAAGACCAGTGTGGGAAACATAGCAAGACCTTATCTCTAAAAAAAAATTTTTTTAATTGTGGCTGAACATGAAACTGATATATAGAAATCGATACATTTCATATATAAAAACAAGTTAAAGAGATGACATTGGTCAAAGAGCACAAAGTTGCAGTGAGGAGGGCTAAATGGTAAGTATTTAAGGTGATGGATATAGTTAATTAACTTGATTCGATCATTCTATGCCATACATAACATAACATCAATGTATGCCCCATAATTATACGACTATACAATTATAACTTGTCAAAAAATAAAATTTTGAAATACAGGTAAAAGGGAAGAAAAATATATTTATGAAATTGAATAAAAATATCAAATGCCACATAGGTAGACATTTACTTAACAAGAAATGTGTAAGAGCTATACAAAGAAACATTTTAGGAAATACTGAGAGGCACCAAAGAAAACGTGAACAAAAGCCAAAGTAATCTTGCTGGCAAGATTCAGTACCATAAATTTGACATTTCCGCTCCCACCCCTGTTAATCTACATAGTTAATTCACCTATGTTACAGAGGGAATGGCCTGAAAAAATGGCAAAGATATTTTCTGTCTCTTTAAAAACATCCTCCACTCCTTTTTGATAACTAAAACCTGTATCCCTGTCTCAGGCCAGAGGTCGGGAGGGGCAGGGAGAGGTCCTGGAGGTCCAGGCGGGCCTCCCGGCGTGCAGAGGTCACTGGATTCTCTTAGGCAGAGAAGGGACCATCAGAATCATAAACTGTAGTTGAACAATTGCCTGAAGCTGAATGGCCTGTCTTTAAAATCTCTGGATTTCTGCTTATCATCAGGATGATAGCCTTTCAGACAGGAGTCTCCATCCTCTCCATTCGCTGGCAAATTAATAAACTCTCATTCCTTCTCAAACCACTTGTCCTCGTTCTTCTGACGCGGCCTCCAGGACGAGTGCTGAGCCTTTGGTAGGAGGGGAAGGGGAATTACTACACAGAATTATGTAAGAGAAGACAGAAAACTCTGAAAAGGAAGAGTAAAGAACACAAACTAATCCCTCCGGATACTAAAATATTTTAGAAATCAGAGATCGCATTTAGGTGGGACGAGAACCGCCTGCTACTCCGTGGCCACTGTTCTGTGCACCCCTTGGTTGGGTCACGTCCCACGTCGTACCTGTTTGTGTCTAGCTCCCCAACTAGATGCCAGTGTTGAAAGGGGCGGCCTTGCTGAAACAACAGGGAAATATCTAGTCCGGCAATTTCCTAATAACAGCTAAAATCAATCCTATGAGCTTCTCTCTCTGCTCCCTCTGCAGGCAGGCACCCAGCCGGTTTCGCTTTCACGTCTAAAAGGAGCCCAACAGACAAAAAGGAAATGTAAATCTTTCCCTTTACATTCTGCAGAAACTGCCTTTAGAATTTGTTTTATAGCCTCAAGGTGTTCCTGAGAAGCTCCAGGACAGACAGCAGGGGGCAAACTCCAGGCCTTAGTTTCCTGCCCAAAATCCTATCTCAGGGGCAAAGTCGGGTCCTCTGTGCTAAGCCTGACTGCATTGCAGACAGAACCAGGAGCAGAGAAAGGAGAAAGACGGACAACCTGACGTCTGGCAGCTGCCTCCTGCTAATCAGTCCACAGCCCACAACCACGTCTGTTTCAACTCACAACAATCACTATTTTTTTTTCCTTTTTGTTCCTCCCTGTAAAAGCAGCAAGCCACTTGGACTCAGTGCTGGCGCCCCCTTCTCCTTCTTTGGGATGCCACGCCATGTCCCTGCTCTCTTCCCCCCACGCCCCTCTCTCTTTCACGCTCTCACTTTCTCTCTCTCTAAAAAGGTAACATAAACGTTTTTTATATTCATATGCCCTAATCTCTGCGTGAGAAATCTTTCTCCATATGTGCTGTGAGCACCTGTGAGGCTTTCCACCCTAACAGGTGTCCTCGGGTCCGGGGGCTCTAGTTTATTCATCTCTGCATACCCAGTGCCCGGAGTGCTTGACCCACAAACGGAGCTCGACAAATAATCCAAGGAAAGATGCTTTCATTGCATGCCTTTCTTCCTTTCTCCATGAGGGACACACGTGGGGGCGGAGGGTGGGCAGAGCAGCGAGGCCAGGTTGGCAGCAGGTGACGCTAGCGTGCTCTTGGGGAATGGGTACCTTACTCTCAAACTTTCAGGTGTCTATGTTACACTTCCAAACGTTGAAAGTTGGCAAATCACTGAGGTTCTCCACTCACACTGCAAGCGATCTATTTGCTTTATGGGAAGTTGTTCTCCCAGTCAGCTCCTTACCACTGCCATAAAAATGGCCAAACTGCCCATACTCCCTTCTCCAGCCCAGCACGCTTTGGTAGGGCTGAGCTCCTGTCCAAGATCCTCAGGATGGCAGACAGCCTCCCCTGCCCTCCTGGTAACCCCCCTTGACCCACAAATCTGTCGTGGTGCCAGGAACTCCCCACTCATCTGTGTGTCCCTGTTAAAATGGTCACATTACTGGAAGGTTGGTTTTCTCTGAGGCCTCTCCCATTGACTGGTGGATGGCCTCCTTCTCGCTGTGTCCTCACGTGTTTTCCCTCCGTACGTGTTCGTGTCCTAATCTCCTCTTATAAGCACAATCACAAAGCACTTTTCATACTGCTATCACCCCTTCTGGGGGTCAGCACCATGCTTTTCAAATGGTTAAGTGCACAATCAATGCCTGTTGGATTTATATACAGTAGTTAAAAAGAATTTAATTCCTTTTTCTCAGTTATTTTATTGTAATCCTCATGGAAAACTGGTGCAAGGGCTGTCCAGAGCACTTCGTTAATATCACCTTATTGAGCTCTCTGAACTGTTTTTACTCACGACATTTCTGACACCAAATCTGTGGGTTTTTTCCTCCACCCAACCACCAATTCTCTGATTCTCCAGACACCAACTATGTATCCTACAATTCAATTCTGACACTCTCTACCTGGAGCTAGCATCAAATCTCACAGGTTAAGGGCTCAGTCCCACAAGACTGTCCCCATGTCAGATGGCACTTGAAATTTCCAAGTTGTCACCAGCACTTCTGATTGACCAGCTATAAATTCAAGGGTTCCCATAATCCCCCGTTCCAAGTTGGATGATTCAAAAACTCAGGAATGCACTTTACTTACTATGACCAGATCATTATAAAGGGTACAATTCAGGCACAGCCGGATGAAAGAAATGCACAGCACTAGATATGGGGCAGGAGTGTGGGGCCTGCCTTCTCCAGGCAAGCCACCCTCGCGGCACCTCAGTGTGTTCGCTAACCCAGAAGCTCTCTGAGCCCTTAGTTTAGGGGTTTCTATGGATGGTCCACTGCATAGGCATGGATGAAATCACTGGCTATTGGTGGTTAAACTCAATCTCCAGCCTTTCTCCCCTCCCTGGAGGTCAGGGGGTGGGGATGAAAGTTGCAGCCCTTCATTACCCTGCTGGTTCCTCTGGCGCCCAGCCCCTGCCTTCAGGAGTCACTCATCAGCATAAGCTCAGGTACTGATGAAAAGGGCTAGTTAGGAATAACAAAAGATGCTCCTCCTCGCACCCCTCACTCAGGGAATTCCAAAGGTGTTAGAAGCCTGCAGTCAGGAACCAGTGACAAAGATCAAATCTATAATTCTTATTATAACAAACCCTTACAGCCATCCTGTCTGGTACACAGTACGTAGTGTTATTATCAACACCCCATTCTATGGATGAGGACACTGAAGTTATAATAATCACAGCGTGGATCATGGCATTTGTTATGTGGAAGCAACAGTTCTGTGTAAATTACAGACCATACTATGCAGTGTAGTAACATATAATCACATACAAACTAGCATAAGACATTATTCCATAATCAAGAAGTATTATACGGCAGTACTTATTACTGCATTGTATATTATACGTGCTAAGTTATTTATCCCTGCAATAATTCTATATGGTGAGAAATATTACAATCCTTATTTGACAAGTGAGGAAACTATGCTACAGAGAAGTTATTTAACGTGCTGTTTAACATGCACAAGGTCACACAGTGGGAGGTGGCAGCTAAGACTGCTCTCTTAGCATTTCCCTAAACCACCCTTCTCGGCCAGACCAACATCTCCATGGTTCCCCGTGAGACAGAGACCCAGGCCTGAATGAGGGTGTATCTCTCGAGGGCCTTAGTTACTACACCATCTGCCTCCCAGCACATTGAAGAATTTTCTTCAATTTTACAATATTCTTTCCGTACTTCAATTAATGGAAATAAAGATCAGCTTCACATTTCCTAGATTCTATTTTTTGGTTTTTTTTTTTGAGGCAGAGTCTCATTCTGTTGCCCTGAGTAGAGTGCCCTGGTGTCAGCCTAGCTCACAGCAGCCTCAAACTCCTGGGATCAAGCAATCCTCCTGCCTCAGCCTCCCCAGTAGCTGGGACTATAGGCGCACATCAGGACGTCCAGCTAATTTTTCTATTTTTAGTAGAGATGGGGTCTCGCTCTTGCTCTGACTGGTCTCAGACTCCTGACCTCAAGCGATCCTCCTCCCTCAGCCTCCCAGAGTGCTAGGATTACAGGCATGCGCCACCATACCCAGCCTTCCTAGATTCTAAATCTTGTATTTGACAAAGGATACCATAAATAAAGTTAAAAAGACAAATGGATTAGGATATTTTTATGAAAAAATACTTTCATTTTGTATAGTAAATTATTAATATCCAAAGTATGTAAAGAGCTCCTAAAACTAAGCAAGCAGACAAGACATGGTATTAACTATCTGTTGCAGCATGTCCAGACATAACTGCAGCTCAAAAGAACAAACAATTGTTAGGTCAGTGTCAGTGAGTCAGGAACGTGGGAGGGGTTTAGCTGGTGGTTTTGGTTCAGGGTCTTTTCAAAGACTGCATTTGAGCTGGAGGCAGGAGCTTGTTAAATCCAGTTCCCCTCGGCCCCAGGAACAGCGAGGCAGAGTCACCGAGGCTGCAAATGGCAAAGGAGTTTATTGGCTGGCTCGAGGTAGGGTCCAAGTCCCAGAGCACCAACGCAGTGGCCTCCTCTAAGGGCTAGGACCCCGCCCTGGGGTAAAAGTGAAACTTTTATACTTTCTTTTGCACGCATATCATCCCCCGCACACAACACACTGGGCATATCATTCCCCCCACACGACAGGCTGTGATGTCTCGATATGGCAGGTGGCTACCGTGCTTCTTCCCGATTGGCTATCTTCTCGTTTGCAGTTCTTTGTGGTCATTCCTCGTACCCTTGCTTCATATTCCCGGAACTGGGCCTTATGCAGAAGCACAGCCTGTCATGGCGCAGCCTTGGTTCATAGCAAGCAAGCTTTTTCTCACAAGAAGCTCAAATTAGCAATTAGCTGTTCCTATTTATCGATTTCTGTCTTTCATGGAGTCACTCCTGCTCTCACTCCTATATTTAACTAAAAGCAAGCACGGTTACAGAAGCAAATGGCATTAGTTACAATCAAGGAGAACACATTTTTCTAATCTCAAACAATTTGTTCCACGCAAAACAAAGTACGTTCCCCTACTATCAATTCCTGTCTTTCAGGCCACACCCCTATGGTGTAGTATGGTCTAAGTGCCAGCATCTGTTCCTCAAAATGCCCTGTCTTCCACCCATACTCAGATCCAACTAGCACTCACTTGGTGAAAGAATACCCATCAATTATTAAAACAGAAAAAAGATCCTGGTAGTGGAATAATTTGAGAAAGTGATAGATAATAAATTTATACAGACATGTCAGTTAGTGAAATTCAGTAATTTATTTATTCATGCAATAACATGGATTGAGTTCTTAGTATGGGTCAGGTGCTATGCTGGGTGTTGGGGATCCCAGACACCAATAAGGAGGTCACAGTACAGATCGTCCACAGCACGATGTCCTTATGGAGAAAATTCAAGCATTATTTTGTGTTTATATGTACATTATTTATTTTTCTCAAGTCAAGTTAGAGGAGCCCAACTATTAAGCCAGGAACTTGGAGGGATGAAATTATTGCCAGGCACCTCTAAAATCTTATACTGACTCATCGTTTTCTATACACTAAATAATTGATAGATCCAAATTTATATACCTTCCATTCATTATTTCAAGTAAACAATTAGTAATTTGTCCAAATATTTATACAAATTTTCAAATATTTATAAAAATTATCCCATTTGTAAAATATAGTAAAATCAATAAAATATAAATTAAATTAATTGTAACTTTGGTCATTTTTCTTGATAGATATTGACAGTAGTATTACAATCCAGTAAAAAGCTTTTATGTAAATATAAACTGTATAATAATTTAAAAGGATTAGAATCTTGTAGTCTAAAAGTAGAAATCACCAGAGAACTACTGATATTTAAACTTCTAAAACAAATGAGCCTAAGACATTGGTTTTTTAACCAAAAAGAATTTTTAAAGTTTTTAATATTTAGTACTATTTTTTCAATTGTTCCACTTGTATTTATTGTCTACAACTAGATGCTGTACCTAGCACAAAATATTGCGTGAAAACTTGATAAGTATTTTTGAGATTAACTATTTAACAAGATACATGGACACATTAATTTCTCTGCAATGAGTCTATTTTTCTAATTAATTTTTATATAAGTTATTTATGTTTCAAAAAAAGGTTATTGATGTTGCTAAATAATATGGTCTTCAAGTAAGAATACAGGAAAAAATGGATAAAGCACAAAGTTTTTTTAATTATAAAAATTGGAAAAAACTTAGATTTCCTCTAATCTGCTCAATGACTTAATGTTTAAATTATTCTCTTTAATCACGTTTGATGGGAAGTTGTGAAAAAGTTATTAAACTTTCTAAAGTTCAAAAATAAGTAAATGTGTTAAAATAATCCATAATAATATTGATTTATATTTAAATAAGTAAAGGAATATAGGTACTGAAAGTGAAAATGTAATATAAAGTCAGAAATTCTGTTGGTGTGATTATCTGCCATGTTACTACATATTGCATATTACTATCTACATATAACATATTGCATTTTACTGCAATAGAGGTAGCAGTTCAAAAGATTTTCAAATTTAATGAAAGTTGAAAACTTCCTTAACTAAATTTAAAGTATATTTTATATGAAATATTCACTTCTTTTGCACTCCTTATGAAATGAATCAATCACCATCTTTTGAAACATCCTTATTCTTAAGGATGGCAATATATAGTTGATTTAATTGTCCTTGAATTTCAGAAAGCGTGGCACTTAAAACTAAAGATTACAAAACTTGTTAAAATGTAAGTGGATGCCTTAGTGTTCTGGGTCATGTCTAGAACCAGCCAATACTTTATAGCAATGAGCAAATGAGTAGATGGTGACAGTCTTATCTGTCTTCTCAATCTAACTGCTTATATACTTAAGGGCCTGTTGGTTATTAGGGGTTATTAACACATCAAGATGGTATCTGTAGACTCTAGCCAGGTAGGGACCTTCCTGATGTTGGACAGTTGATGAATGGTGAAGGTGATGCATACAAGAGTTTCCCAGACCTCCACCTGAAAGCGGTTTCAGGACAAAATGATGATATATGGTTGTCAAATCCTCTAAGTTGGGATGGATATTTGATCTAAACAGCAAGCCCTTAATTTCAAAATGATTTTGAAATTAGAGATATTACTAGAAGCTGAATGAACTTTCTTTTACTGCCTAACTGTATATTTGTTCCTTTAGAGAAAATTCCCGAATGTAATCATCAATGCTACCTCATTCTGAGCTTATGATGCACGTACATGTTGAATTGAAATAAAACTTGTGAAACTTGGAAAGGATTTGACCATTATCTTATGTCCACTGCTATGTTATTACCCTGCTAGCTGCCACAGTAGTTTTATGTCAATATTACTATAATTTTGCTAAATTAATAGGTCCAATAAATGTATGTTCTCAGCAAGAACTTGTTAAACTTGTTTTTTTTTCTGAGTAGGTGTGTCCAATTAGTGTAACTTCATTCTCATATTTGTTATTTCTCTGGACCAACTTAAGTTTTTCACATAGAACTTAGTTCTGAAGACAAAGCATTTTCAATACTTCAAAGACATGAAAGCTTTAAGAGAAACGAATTTTTAAAAGTCTCATATCATTTGTGACATTATAAATGAGATTTTCTCGGTAGTATTCAAGAAAGTTGCAGTTAATTTTTACAAAGTCTTCCATTTGTTCTTAAATAAATTGTACCTTTAGCAGAGTTTCCATGTCTCTGGATCTCAGAGTTCTTTTCCACGAAGTGGAAACGGTATGTTAGATGATGACTGTTTCTAGCTCTAACAGTTTGTGTTTCAAGGAAATAAATATTTTTGTAATAAGTACATTTTCACATAACTTAAGAGAAAGAAAACTTTGGAATTGCATTAAGAAAAGCTGAACAGTTGGTTCTTATTGTATTGTGTAATTCCAGTGTTTTATATTCAACCAGAAATAATATGCTAATTGTTAACATCAATTTATTGCATTAAGATAGCTCAGGCCATCTTCAAAATTGGAAAAAAATGTGTCTGTCAAATATGCATGTTTCCTGTGAATTTCATCTTGCAGAAAGTAAGATTATAAAACAGATGGAACCAGAATCACTTTGATCATAAAAACCTATGAAAACCATTAATTTACCCATAAATAGCAATATACTTTGTTTCGTGAACATAACCATATGCTGTGATATAAAGTTACACATGTCTGATGTAGTTAGTAGGGCAGGGCAAAAGCCATGGAGTATGGATTCAAACCGTGGTCCAATCATTTCAGATCTATGTGCCCTGGAAAAGTTATTTAACCTTTTTGTGCCTCAGTTTCCTTATTGGTAAAATAGGGCTAATACCAGCAGCCATCTCATAGTGTTAGGAGAATTACATGATTTACTATATGTGTCAGGCACAGAGCAAGTGCTGAATAAGCATTAGCTATTATAATTATAACTCACAAATGTGCATAATATAATAAAGAGTACACACATCCTATCGAAATTGCCGTTACTTTTTAAATGTGTGGTTGAATTCACGTGAATTAATTTTGCACAGGATGCAGTTGGTATATTTGATTCCTTGCTCTAGTGTGTTGCATTAATTTGTATTTTCTTCAGTGTGTGTGTGTGTGTGTGTGTGCGCACTGGGTCAGAGTGTAAAAGGTATTCCTGTGACAATTGTGGTAAAAAGGATTGAAAGTGACTTGCCCTAGAGCATCTGAATTCCTCCCCAGATGCCTCCTGCAAGTTACTTGAGTGCTGTCTCAGTCTTTTTTCCCTCTCTAGTGAACAATGAGCAGTAAAACTGGCTCTAGGGATGGGGAGTGAAGATAATGGTATAAGTAGCTTGGGTGAGCAGGCGATCGCCCCAGGGTGTCGACTAGGCCAGGGGCAGAGGCGGTGGGTGGAGAGGTAGAACAGGGTGGAGAAGTCCCAGAACAAGCAGCAACCTGTGCTTAGACTCTGAGCTGGGCTGTCCTCAGGGGTGGGGAGGCTTCCCCGAGATTAGACATGTTTGGTCCTTGAGAGGACGAGATGCAGTTTTGAGAGAAGGGCGAGAAAATGTTAAAGCGTGAACTAGCACTGGCAGGGCATGGGATGTGGTTCTGAGGAGAATAACACTTGAACACTTGGTAGGGAATGAAGCAGGGGAAATGGTGAAAGAGACGGGGGAGAAGAGATAAAAAAAAAGGTTGGAGTCAATTGAATAAGAATCTGGACACATTAGACGCCGTATGACAAATGATGTGTTAGTGCTCCTCAGGCCAATTAAGAGCTAAATTGAAAAATGACAAATCAAAGTGATGTTGCTATTCATGGTTTGTACTGTCTGCAGTGTATAGGAACAAAAATCTGTTGCTGCATTAAGAAGGTCCAAAATTTGGTTTCTGTTGCTAATGATGAGCTTTTGTCTAAATGTATTGTTCATAATGGACTAAAGTGTGATTTTCAGTGTGTACTGTTTAGGGGTTGTTCTTGGGAGATATTGAACCACCCAAGAAGCTAGCCAAAGGTGATAGTTACCCACTAAAACCGATGAGCAAACTGTAGATAAGCCATGAAGGATAGTCTACAGGGAAAGGGGTGAATAAGTGGTTCTGATTTTTTAAATTGTGATTGATCTTTTACCAGATAGGGCTCCCATCTGCTAATTCACAGCCCTGAATCACAAAAAAAGACCATCCTCTCAACCCCAAGCATTTCTCAGATTTCTTGGAGGATTTCATCCAAGGGTTCGTGAGCAGAACTAGGTCCCAGGATGCAGGCAACTGGGGTGAAGAAAAGAGAACGTTGTCATCTTTTGCTACAGGGGAGTATCATATTAATGATGAACTATAATATCTTTCAGAGGTGAAGATTTTTGTGCCACAGTCTTACTAAATCTCAGGCATGGGCGGGCTGGGAAGAACCGTGAATGACACACACCACACTGTTCTCAAGAGTGCTTCACTCTCCCAGAACAAAGGCTTTGTTCCTGGGCTGAGCTATGTCTGCCTGTCTCTTTCGTTAGGATGAAGTCTTTGCCTCCTTTTGTGACCACATATTGATTGTCAATGCAACCTTTTTTTTAAATAATGTCACTTGATTGTAAAAAAAAACAGTTTCAAATGATACTAGAGGAAAATAAATAAAATGACATAAATTCTTTGATTTTAGAGCTTCTAAAGCATTTTTTCTCATAGAGAGCTCTTTTAGCATTTAGTAATTGCAATGAATAAATATACAACGACATAAACTGTATCCTCTCCTTTTGTGGCTTCTCCTAAAATGCAAGGGCTGCCGACTTGTAGGAAGCATGAATTTAAATGTAGAGAAGGCTGCCTTTCTCTGCCCCAGTTGTGTGCGTTTGGGTTCAGTGTGTGGGATGGGGCCATTAGAAATTCAGGTATGCATGAGGGACTGACAAGCTATCCCACCTGGAAAAAAAGTCAGGAAGACAAGTTTGGTTCGGGAAACAAAAGATTGATTGCCAGAGAGGAAGAAACAATCATCCATATACCATGTTGTCCAACGTGTAGATTTATTTTTTGACTTCAATATGTGCTGAGGTGCTGATTGTAAAATTGAGATGATTTTTTTCACTAAGACCTATAAACACTGATTACTGGCAATACTGATACATGGTTCCCAATTGGAAAAAAATCTGATAACTCTTTGAAAACCCATTGTAGCTTCTATATTTTGAAGATTGTAGGCACCTCTAGGATTCCAAGAGGGGATGGTGGTGCATGGCAGAAGATAATGATAATCCAGCAGAAGTGGCTCATCTCTGAGCACCATATCCCACAGCAGCAAATATTATGGTGGTGGTCAGGGGAAGGATAGAGGCAAGGAAGAATATGGTAGGTGCTTGAGTTGACAAGTTCATGAGCATACATGAGACATCCTGGGGATTTCCAGACATAGCTGGGGTGCAGGATAGATTTCACAAGGGCAGGTGGTCTACTTATAACAGATCAGAAACAAGAGGCAACAGAGGTTCATGTACAGGGATGCTCAGACCTTTTACTCTAGTAAATCAGTCATTAAAGGTATAAGTTAGTTGAATGAGATTCAACTGTGTTCTGTATGTCAAAAAATACCACATATGCCTCTCCTATAAGAAGGACTATATAGGATGGCTGAAAAGACAACTCTATGCAAATACTTACAGGGTCTCTATGGAACTCAGAGCTAGGGCTGGAAGTTGCACCAAAACATCCTTTTTGTGTCATCCTCCCATTTCATCTTTTGCAAAATAAATTGAAAATGACAACTGTGGCTCTTGATTATTGGAATGGTACCCAGTGAGGTTGCATTTCTATAAAGTAGTGAAGAGGGGAAGATTACTAGCTAGCAGAATATTGTTCTTCAACATGGTATCTAGTCTTCAGAATCTGACTGAACCTTCCTCCCTAGCCTCATCACTTCCAGCTTCCAGCTTGCACTCTAGCATGTACATATTCTTATCCTCAAAGGCTAAGCCCTTTCACTCCTCTCTGACTTTATTCATAGAATTTCCTCTTCTTGAAATGTCTTCCTTCAGATCCTCATCTTTCTTCTCAGCCTGACAAATTCTTTCTCATTCTTTAAGATACACCTCGAATGGCTTCTCTTTGCAGCCTTTCCTGACTCCCCAGGAAGAACTAGTGTTCCAATACTCATTTTTATTATAACATCGAACACATTCTGTTATATGATTGTCTGTTTCCATGCTAGATGGTACTCTAGTTATGTTTTCCTGGTGCCTAGCAGAGTGACAGGCTAGGGTCCACAGTAAGGGTTCATGAATATTCAATGCCTGGTTGGCTGATTGAAATAGGAAATATAAGAAGTAACTCAAAGGTCTGTATTCTCTAATTCCTGCCTAAGATTTTGTGTTGTTTTTACATTTATAATATTTCATCCTGGGATTAGAACGATTTGACAGGGATCTCTGATATCTGTTTTTATTTCAAATAAAGATGATTAAAAAATGAGATGCTAAGCCCTTGAGAAACAGGCTATTGAAAATAGATTATTGGCCAAATGCCCAAATGAAAATTATGTATTCTTTTCTAAAAGAATGAATTTATCACTTTGGAAAACAGGGCATGACTGTCTTGAGTTAATGTTTTACTCTGAATCTTATCAAGTGCATTTAAAAAGGATTATTATTCAATGGTGTAGGAAATTAGACTAATGAATAATTTTTTTTTCTTTCCAGGCTGTTCTAGAAGAACTGCTAGTTCTGCATTCATTGTGCATGTGGTCTGGGTGGGGCTACCCTTCTTCCTGGCTCAGTGTTAAGACTACATGGAGAGTGTCTGTTTGAAAATAATGCTAACAGCAAGGACCGCACCTAAGAGAGTCAGAGGTCAGGAGGATGAAGGGAAGAGAAAGTGAGGAAGAGAAAAAAAAAGAGATATGAGAAGAGACAAGAAAAGAGAGAGACTGATCAAGTACTGATGATGCCACCGGAGTCCTTGAATCCAAGTCAAATCAACCCCTAGATTTTTTTAGCATTAAGAACCAATAAACTTGTGTAAGCTAATTTGAGTTACATTTAAGCTGATTTGAGTTTATCATTACCAAAATTTCCTACCTATTAAGTGTAAGAATTCAAGATGAAGATTAGAGTCAAGAATCTTACAGTCTATAGACTGACAGCCACTGCATGAGGAGATGGAAATTTCCCTTGAGATATCATAGTTTGAACAAGAAAAACGATGAACAGCAATAGTTTGCTTTCACCACTGTTGCCTTTCCCACACAAATGTCCTTTAAAACACTTCAATTGAACCTAAACTCACTGTCACTGCCACACCTGTGTGTACATACATGAGTATGTGCATGAATACATGGAATGGAAAAAATTAAGACAAGAGGAAACCAAAGCAAACATCCCTCTAAAACTTTATTTGTTTAAAAGTGGTACATTAAAAAAAATACATTCTGAATCCATATAAATAAAATATACAAATGAACATTGCATATGAATGAACATAGTATTCTAAATAGAGGATATCCTTTGACACTTACAAAGGGCAAGTTTTGGATAATTGGAGGACTTAGAACCATAAAATCTTGCAACTGTAAAGGAACATTGTTTTTAGATCAAGTTCTACTTTCTTATTCTCCGTAGGATGCAGACCTGGAGAGGTGAAGTGAGTGACTCATCTTCCCCCCAAAATTTAAGATAGCATTAGTTTTTTTCAAGTGCTCTATCCATTACCCAATAGAACATTTCAGAAGGAAATTATCCCCAAGAGGTGCTGTGTGGCTAGACACTTGTCAAAAAAAAAAAATGCTTAAATAAATTAATCAATAACAAATTAATAATGTGAACACTAGATTGGAAATGCTTTGTGGAGTCATTGTTAGGTACCAATATGTAAGGGATGGGGATACCATTCACCTGAGAAACTGAAATACTGTCTAAGCACTGGACATAAGTTATCTCAGTACTTTACATAAGTTATCTCAAATTCTCAATTACACTATGAGGTTTAAGCAAAGAGGTTAAAATTGTAGGGTTAAAGCTCCATAAGAACAAGAAACTCTTGTTCCTTGAGAACTATTTTATCTCCTGCATCCAAACCAGAATTAGCATAAAATTGATACTCAATAAATATTTGTTAAATGAATGAAATGGTACAGATGGTATTCAAATCAAATTCTGAGTGATTATAAAGCCCTTGTTGATTTCAAAATGCCATATTGACACCCAGGCTCTGATTCGAACAGAACTAACTGAAGATGAGGCAAAAGAAGTTGTGCTTCAGCTGCTGTCTCTGAGATCTCTTGTAAAAATCCTAACAGGGAAAACTGGTGTGTACTTTTCATCAAACAGAAATTTATTAGCAAATTCTGCGGCTAAAAAAAAATGCTTTAAAACAATACATGAAAAGAACAATAAAAACTCCCAAAACTTTGCCTCCCTGACACCCTGCCACCCCTCCACCCACCTGCCCATCAAATAAAAAAGCATGTTTTCAAAAACTTTGATAGATAATGATGTTAATGTGGAACCAAGGTAAAAATTATGCCAGACCCAAATTTGAATTTTATTGGCTCTTATTAGCTGTAAAATTTGGTCACATTTAGTTTCTTTGACACAACTGGCTTGTAATTACTTTCAAAAAGCAAAATAAATCCTCATGAATCTTTCAGAGTAATCCAAGTGTTGTTGAGTGCAAGAGAAGTTCACAGGAAAGGGCCACTTGTCTGTTTTGGAAACACAGATTCTAAGGATGTGGAATGGTACATGAAGCCAGTGGATAATGACAAAGGTTGCATAGTGTTAAAAACTTACAGTTTCCTAGTATAGTGTAAAGAGTCTACAGGGAGGTCAGGGAGATGTTATGCTGGTGAACAAGTAATCTGCCATTCATATCATATGGTTATCAAAGGCCAGACATATTTGTCATTGAGGAAAGAATTCAGGTATATTGTTGTTTCTAGGACAAATGTGTTTTTAGTTTTTGGAATAATGTCAGAAATCAAGTAGCAATTCATGATAAATATGGAAGAATAGTGGGAGAATTTCAATGTCAACATTCTACTCTCAGTACAAGCTTTATTGAAATTCTGAGTTCTCTTTGGATATATAACATGTAATGAATTCTAAGACTATAGAGAAAAGTCAGGGGAGAATCATAAAAAAAATTCATGTTGGAAGTTAGGCTTGATGTTAATGAACTGTGTTTACTGAGTTTAAAAGTTAAAGCGTGAGGAAAGATAGTTATTTTCATGTCTATTTATTCAGCAAACATTTATCAATTCCCACCATGTGCTAGGCACTATTTTAGGTATTTGGGAGACAGAAGTAAACCAAATAGTCCAAAATCTCTGAGTTATGGGAGCTTACAGTCTAGTGGAAGGAGACAGACAAGAACAGTAAAAGAATAAGTAAATTGCATGGTGGGTAAGAAAGCGTTAAGTGTTATGAAAAGATTAGAGCAGAGAAAAGGGAATTTATTAATAAAAGAGCAGGGACCAGCCACTGTTAAATAGGGTGATTGGGATAAGCTTTACTGAGCACATGATCTTTGTGCATATACTTTGAGGAGGAAACAAAGTTATTCTTGCAGATATCTGGAGATGAGCATCTCGGGTGGATAAATACATACAGAGTTCAGGAAAAATGTCTGGGCTGGAGATATAAATTTAGTAGTCATTGGTGTCTACATGGTTTTTCAGGCCACATGACAAGTGGGTATAATCAATGGTGTATAGCAAGAAAGAAGAAGAGAACCAAGGGCTGAATCTTGTGGAATTTCAAAAACGAGAGCTCAGGGAAAAGAAACAGAACCAGCAAAATAATCTATGAAGTGGTGAATAGTAAGAGGAGAAAAACAAAAAGTGTGGGACTCACGTGAGGAAAGTATTTCAAAGAAAAGATGATCAATTATATGGAATAATGTGGATAGGTCACATATATGACTAATGAGAAACTGACCATTAGTTGGATCCAGTTTCTGAGAAATAGTTGGAGTGAAAGCCTGGTTGAAATCGGTTTAAGAGAGGATGAGAGGAGAGAAAATGATGAACGTGAGTGTGTGCAACTCTTGCTGGGAGTTTTGCTCTAAAGGGTAAGAGAAATGTGGAGGTAGCTGGGAGGAGAAGTGGGAGTAGCAGATTCTTTGGCATGCTTAAAAATTTTTTTAAGATGGGAGAAATGTAAATACGCATGTTGATGGGAAGGATCTAGTAGAGAGAACACAACTGAAGACAGAGTGCTTTTGTTGTGTCCATTGAGGATTGAACCAGAGGGAATGCATTTTGACAATATTAAGAAAGATTAAAGATAAATATTAGAAAGAGCTTCCTGACCATATACCAGTGAGACCAGAACATATTATCATAGAGTTATTAAAAATTATACTCTGGCATTTGAAAATATTAACATAAACAATAATGCAACAGATGGTCATAGAGTATTTCCAGCACCAGAGCTACTGGGGATACAAGGATGAATGAAATGTGGTCTTTAGTTTTCAGCCAAGTTCAGTATAGGAGAGTCCATTATAGGAGTATGGACCCTAGAGCCAGGCTGGCTGGGTGGCATCCTGGCTCTACTTATTAGATGTGTGGCCTTGGGCAGGTTACTTCAATTCTCTCTGCCTAAGTTTGCACTTTGTAAAATAAGGTAATAGTAGTGCGTACCTCATATGTCAGTTATGAGAATAAGCGAACTAGTATAGTTAAAGAAATGCCTTGTACATAGCAAGTGGTATCTACAGCTGTTTACTAGCTATTATGAGCCCAGTGTTTAATTGCTCATTTAATGGAGGAAGATGAGAGTACCATGGCAGCATAGAGGGGACAGTTGTTCATTTTGATGTAGAGGTCATAGAGAGTCCCAAAATGCTTTACATCAAAAGCACATTTAAATGGCCCTTGCAGAATGAGCTAGACTTGAGCAGGTAGAGAAAATCCCATCTGAGCCTTGGTAAGAACAGGCTCTGAGTTGCATGGTGTGTTTAAGAGCAGGCCGAGCAGAAGTGTGAAAGGTCAGGCTGGGAAACTTTCTCTCGAGCCAGAATTGCAGGGCCTTGCATGCCTTCTACGGGGTTTGGACTTGGTTCTTGTACAGGCAGCTCTCGCAGAGTTCAAACAGGGAGTGAGTCCAGGGAGGAAAGCCTGAGTAAACAGGGCTGGCCCAGGTAGAACGAGCTCAGCCTGCTGTCCTCTAACTGGCCACCTTCCCCCAGCTCAAGGCATCCCCAGCCCTCCAACTGCATTTTTAGTTCACTCTTGGTTGAGCTTTTCCGTCCTCTCAGTTTTTGACATTTGAACCTTTTCTCTTGCCTTTATATACTTTTACCTTCTGTGCCCTCTGCTTGATTACTTATCTTCAAAGTCAGCCTGGGCTGAGGTCTGGAATCCTTCCCAGCCCCTCTGGACAGGCAGTAAATATTCTTTCTCCAGCCTCCTGGAGTGCTCCAGACCTCCCCTGGCGGAGCATTTATCCCGTTTTATTTAGGTTTTAGCTTTAACCTAAAAAACAAAGCAAAACAAAAAATGACAAATAAACAACAAAAATACCCTTTAAACTGCTTGAGTTTTCGCACAGTGCTTGGAACACAATATGCTATCATAAATGCTGAATAAAGGAACAAATCGATGAATTAAAAAATGACTTTTAATCTTTTAAGGAAAAAAGTGATCAGAGTCAGGAGAAACTGATGTTGAGAATCAACAAAAGAGATTCAAGAAATTCTCTTTCAGGTCCCCTGTACCTCAAAAATCCTGGGAAATCACCTTAGATTTTCTGGATTCATGCTTGAATATTTTTAGCTTTGATTAAGTTTCTTTTCTTTTTTTAAATGAGGACTTAAAAGCACGTGAAATTAAAGACTCAAACCCGGTCCGAAATATTGTCTTCCTAAGGTCTGAACTCAATGAGACACTCTCAACTACACAAGAAAATGGTGTTGGAATGGGAGGTTACTTTCTGACAGGGATAAAATGCAGCTCATTCAGGACTATGTGTATGTTACAATGTATCAATGTGAACATGACCAGCATGTGTGGTCATCGAGGTCATCCTGTGGAGACATTCAGTTCCCTAGAGATAAAGGCAGTCAGGAATGCAGTAAATCACCTCCGGAGCCAGCTCAGCTCCCTCATGCAGGGCACTGACCACCCCCTGCCTTCAGCAGAGAAGGCATTCTCTGCCCATCACCATACTACCCAGCTTCCATCTCTCAGCTCATGGGTGGCCTCCTTCACAGACCTTGTGGATACCTGTCCTACAGTCAGAAGGAACCCATCTAAAATACCTCGACCACCATTCTCACTCTGACTTGCAGCTGATTATTTACATACATGTCCTCCATGTATTCACCCTGTTCTTTTACAGACACACACACAGACACACACACATACGCACACGTAAGCTCCCAGAAGAAAGGGGAAGGGTTGGAGCCTATACATCTTTTGCGGAGTTTTCATGTTGTAACTTTAGTGTTCAAAGAAAGAGGAAATCAATACTGGAGAGTAAATATTAATACATAGAAGATGCTTAGTAAATGCTTGTGGATTGTTTCCTGAATAGAGGATAACATGGAAAAAAAAGAAAAGAAGAGAAAAAAGAAACAAATACAGAGCAATGTGGGTGTGCAGTTTATTAAGCTTTGCAAAATGCAATTATGTAGCACCATGTCTATGGCCTTGACATTGAGGTATTAAAACAGAAGTTTCATATGTCTCTCTTTTTAATCAAGAATATACTAAAAAAAGACGTAAGGTAAATGAAGAAAAGAGAAGGTGGTTAAGGAAAATGGAACGTTCTACTCCACTGTTTTTAAAATGTTCCCAGAGATACATTCATAAACAGGGTGTGGTTTGTGAGACCTGGCAGTTACAAGTTTGTGCTTATTATATTCTGTGCAAAATGAAACAGAAACTTACCTAGTTTGATTGAGATCTTAGGATAGCTAAAGAAAGTTAAAGAGACTTTGTTTTCTTAACTGGATAAAGTTATACAATTGGAGTAATTTTCAGAAAAAAGGGATCAGATAATTTTTTTTTTTTTCTCCAAACCAGAGGTTAGTTGGTAAATACCACCAGAACATTTATGCTACAGGATTGTATATCTCCTCCAAACTCTGAAAGAGTGCTAATGGCATAGTTATTTGATATTGATATATTTTGTCTTAAGTCAGAATTAGTATAACATGAAAGGAAGTCACTCATTTCCTGGTTCAAAAGTAAACTCCCATGACCTTGTGGAAGACAGAATGTTTTCAAATTTCTGTTTCTGTTCTTACATGCACACACATTATTGATTTCATCCAGCTCTGCTCCCTTTCAGTGGCATTCATCTAAAATCGTGTAACTAAAATGCTTCTCTCATAAGCTCTACGGTAAAAGCCCACTGAGCCTGTCATCATCACAATTTTCAAAAAGTGTTTATGAACCCTCAAGTGGAGTGCTTTGCTAGCCACCACTGCAGAAACCACTCCTGAGATGAGTGGATTGTCTGATTCATCACCTTGGAAAGTGGCAGTGATATACTTCCTGGATGTAGGTCTGGAGAGGAACTGGAAGCTCTAAAACCTGACCAGTATGTTCTCATTTTTCTATAAAAACCTCTCCATTTTATCAATGCAGTTCACGGGCATTTTACTCTTTTCTTTTCTATGAGTACCCAATCTATGTTGTTCTCCCAAAGCCAAGAGATCCCTGATAGAGGAAGCTTGGAGAAGGCCTCCCTGGTGGGCTCAGACACTGTTCCCAGGTCAAACCAGATAATAACTAATCTTGGACTTCCATATTCAGAAGGTCAATGAAAGGTGGTCCTACTAATGATCTATCTATCAGAAGAAAATAAACTATCAAACAGAAAGTAAGAAAAATAAACTCACAGCACAACTGCCTTTTGTTTAATTAAAACACCTGTGGTCTAACTCGTTATCTCCAAGACTTCATTTTCTCAGCCTTGAAGAGCCCTAAGCGGACAGTAGGGATGCGAACTCCCCACTTCAGTTCTCCCCAGCACCAGATTCCAAGGACTCACATAAAGTCAGCCTCACAGAGAAAAAAATAAAGAGCACCTGCAACTGCTTCGCTGCTGGTTCTGTTATCAGTCTGCTGAAGCAGAGGAAAAAAGCCACTTGCACCCTCTAAAAACACCAAGAACTTTCCTGAGCTGACCAACACTACCGCCTACTTTTTCTTCAATGCCATGCCCACACTCTCTTTCACTCTCTCCCTCTTTCTCGCTCTCTTTTTTTTTCTTTCTTGAGAAAGTAAAATGAACTTTCTTTCCTAAAACTGTTCTACTCCTGGTGTAAGAATTCTTTCTCCAACCTGCTGTGAGCATCTAGTAAGTTTCCACCCTAACAGTCAAGAAACTAAGTAAGAAGTTCTGTGCCATGATATTGTCAGGACTTATTGTTTTAAGCTGGAGCACTAATATTTACCTTCTGAAAAGAAAGAGCTAACTCAAAGACATGTGCATTTAGAACAACATAAAAGATGATACTATCAAAAGAATATGCTCCCAGAAGGGTAGAGATGAAAGACAAAAAGGAGACTGAGAAAAAAATTACAATTTGCTTTTTAAGAAAACTGTTTCATACAAAGGGAAAAAGCCAACATATTATTTGGGATTTTAAAAACTTGATAACAAAGATTGTAAATCTGAGAATGTTATTGCTAGAAAAAAAAAGCAACAACAGGATTTGGTATTTTTCTACGTGAAAACTGCTTTGTCGACTTAATCTACAAACAGATATTGATTAAAAATACATATAAATACCAAGCTAAAAGTGCTTATTCAGTGACGCTGCTCACTAAAGGAATTATTCTTTGACTCTGTTTTTAGCTAGGCGTGGAAAGATAATTTTCCCCCTTGGCTGGAAGCTTGGAGAGGAGTCAAAGTGAACACCCATGTGAACACAAAACAATTAGGAAAGATTCATTCCAAATTAGCTGGTTCCCATGAATAGGCTGGGATTTATCAATCTGTACTAATTGAAATTGCTTGAAATATAGACTTGGGAGTAGATAAGCAACCAGGCAGGAGAGAAGATGACTAAATCATGGACAGCTAAGGGTCTAAGTGCTCCAAGAACGTAAGGATATTAATAGGAAATATAATTTGTTAATATGGTTATTGCTTTTATATTAATCATTATTTTAAAAGAACAAGAAAAACATTAGTGTTATAATTTCTGTCTCACAAACTTGGCTTTGTGAAAGCATAAATAGATATACTTCCAGAAAATTAGATCTATTCAATACCATTAGATCTACTCATAGAGTTGGTAAGTCTTTGGTTTTCTAAGTAAAGAGACTTGTTTCAGTTTTCAATTTAGACTGTGAAAGTCAAGTAAATAACCACATGAGGTAGTCTTTTTTTTTTTTAGAAATTAAAAATAACTTATTTGAAGATATAACTTTCTTTTCCAACTTTCACAGAGTTAAAGATTTCTATAGGAACACTAGAGTATGTAATAACTTTCTTTTATACAACACTGGCTTAAAAGCTGGGACCAACATAAATTGTTATAAATAATCATTTAAAATGTGCATGTTTTCAAAGTGGTGAGCAAGAGGTCAAATCCTACCCACTGACTTGTTGATACAGCTACAAATAGCTGTGGGGGGGAAAAGTCACAACCTAAGCATTGTTATTTAATTCACAAGTGCAATTAGTTATAATTGTCTCCAGCCATAATTCTTAAAGTCTTGGAGTATTCTTACAACTAATAACAGCAGGGGTCAATGCTGAAAAGTTGATCCAATTATAGTATAATTCTGAGAGTTATTTTCCTTGTAATAATATTTACTTGCTTTGATCATGAAAATATTTTGTGTGCAGCTATTGAAAACAAAACCTCATGGAATTTTTGTCTTCTTGAGAAAAGTTTTACTGGATGAAATTTATTTTCAGAATTTTATATTTCTCAACTTTATAGAAAGAAGTGTCATAGTTAGACTTCCGGAATGACTTTGTAGTGCTATAAAATAATATCTGGTGGAAGAAACGCTGTGTTCCATATTTAAAGTTTGACAGATAAAGAAAAGGTTACTTTAAAAAGTTCTGATTAGATACTACTGAACCCATTGGAGATCATAGTTAACTTGAGATAAAGAGGCCTCTGCTCTTGTACATGTCATTAAGTAATCTCAGTTTCACTTTTCTTACATGAAAAATACAGAGATAGCCACCAACCAACACCCATTTATTTGAGAGAAATACTGTATTTATAATGATAATAATTTAGAGGAATTTTGAATTTCTTGGAATATATGGTACAAATATAACATTAATCATTCTCAACATTCTGTATTTAACATAGCAGAGTTTTTACTTCAATATTTAGAAATAACCTCTATAATTTTATAATTTAAATAATGTTTCCCTTCAGTTTTCCAAGAACCATCAAATGAATAAAGTTTACCATTTACTGGAAAGAAAATACAACATTAAAAGCCATTTTTGATTAAAATGTTTTTTCACTTGAGCTGATCCATTTTTATTTATTTCATTATATGCTATCTGCATATTTTCACATGGTCATAATATTATATAAGCCATTTTATGTCATAATATTTTTATTGAATATGGTTTTTCAAATTTTACAGGGCTTGTCATATTCTACCTTGTTTTATCAGAATACTTTTAACTGTCTCATTAAGCCAATGTATTTTGGGTTTTTGAACTTTTTTTCTCCCTTGATTTTGTTTTGTTATTGCAAACATCTTCATGAAATCTATCTTTTCCTATTTAAAATGATTTCCTAAGGGTAATTTATTCTTAGTTTTCTCTTTCTTCCTTACCTACTATACTTTATAGAAGCCATTATTCAACTAAAAGGTTGTATTTTATTTATTTGTTTCAAGCTTTCAAGTAGTATGTTAGATTTTTCAAGGAAAGGGTTGTCTGTTGCTGCTATTTATGTTCTAGGCCCCTAGCATGAGTGCTCGATAAAAATCTGTTGAGTAAATAAATGAGCAAATTTTCAGAAATGGAATAACTATGATATGGATTTTTTCATGATTATTGAAATATATTGTTTCCAAAAGCATTGTATAATTTGTAAAGTTACTAACAATATTTTGTTGGACAAATTTCATCACAACATAGCCAGCATGATCCTTGAAAATATTGTTGGTGCTCTTAGAGGTGCAACATGTCATCCTAAGGTGGTTGTAATTTACATTGTTTATGTTTTTGATTATAAACAAATATAAATATTTCCAAGTACTTTTGGGGTACTAATTTTAAAATATCTTTACTTCATTGTTATTTGTTTGTTTACTCATCTTATTTTATGTCTGCTCAATATTTGTTATTTGAAGCATATTTTACATCCATTTCTTCTCTTTAGCTCTAATGTAATATTTGGGAGTCAATAATTTCTTTGAAGTATTTAAGATGCAAAAGCTATTAGATGAAGATAACACTATTGAAAGCAATTTAAAATTTGGCCTAGTTTATATGCAAATAAATTTAATGATCCTTTGGCAAAACCACTCCCAGAATTTTGAAGTTGCTTCAATCGAAGGTCCCAATATTATAGTATAAAATAAATTGTACAGAATGGGAAGTTTTGAAGCTTATGCTGAGTTCCTATACTGTGGCTACGTCGACCCACAAGTAATACTGCTTTCCCCAATGTGCTCTGCCGTCTACCTTCACCCACTTATGTGTTCATTCATTCTCTTGACCATTCATTCTCTTGCAATTCAATGTGGCCACAGGATGCATATAATGCCTGATATGCTCCACCTTTCTATGTTCATTCAACATCAGCTAACTCACGGACCTTCCTCTAGTCTATCAGCTTACAGTAACAAAAAGCACACTTCCTTCCCCCAAGGATCTTAGAACCTATATTATCCTCTCTACATGAAATTCCATTTCTCTTCATTTGTTTTCCTTGAAAGTACTACCTAATTTTAAAAATCCAGCTCATTCTATGCCATTTGCATAAAATTCCCAACTTTCAGGGTCTGAATTTTTCTCTCCCACTTGCATCTTTTAGATAACTTTGTCTTTAGCCCTATTTTGAAGCACATATGCTATCTGGTCTATCTTTTGTTATAATCATAGGGTGGTGTAATGGTCAATAGTGTACTAGGGAATCAGACTTCCTGGATTTGAATCACATTTCAACATCATCGCTACCTTGGGCAAATTTCTTTACATCTCTGTGCCTCAGTTTCCTCATCTATAATATGGAAAAGTAGTAGAAATTGTTGTAAGGATTAAATGAGATAATAAATGTAAAGTGTATACAGTAAACACTCAAAGAATGTTAGCTATTGTTATCTTTTTCCTTAGTTTGTGAGTTGCTGAAAAAAAAAGACTCTATTTTATTAATCTTTGTATCCCTGATAATTATCACAGTTAATAGCACATATTTATAACTTAGTGAATAACATTATAATCTAGACAAATTTTCTAATGAGTTTTTTCTTGGCTTTGGAAAAAACTAAAGCATTTTCAGCAAACTCATAAAAAAAACAGATAATTAGACTGGTTAAAAGTAAAAATATTAGGAAGAAAAATGAAATTACTTTAAAAATATATATATCCTTGAAACTGGAGGTTTGTTCCACATAATGAATGGAAGAATTGACCCCTTGAGTATTTTTCAGACTTTGTTGATGAGTAAAGTTGGCTTGCTAGGTTGAATTCTTAGAAATCAATTTATTTTTAATTATCAAAATCACACACCAAAGTGGGATGTAAGAACCAAACGTACCATTTACAACTGGAATTTTCAAGATTTGTTCTGTCCCTCCACAACTGTTGCTACAGTACAGCTCTAATCCTGTACGGTCATCCATTAGAAAAGGCTAAAATAAAAAGATGGAAAATAGCAAGTTACAAAAAATGTGGAGCAATTGGAAGAATGCTCGTACATTACAGCTGGAATGTAAATTGATAGAAACACTTTGGAAAATTATTTAGCACTATTTACTAAAACACAAGAAGATATATATTAACCTATGGCTTAGCAATTCCACTTCCTTGATATATACCTATCAGAAAGGAATGAATATATGTACTGAAAGACATATATGAGAATGTCTACAGCAGTGCTATTCTAAGTATTCCCACACTAGAAAACTACTCAAGTGTCAATCAATAATAAAATGGATAATGCATTAGAACATATTCATATCATGGAATACTATAGAGCAACAAAAATAACCAATCCACAACAACCCCCAAATGTATGGATGAATCATACAAATGTAATCTTGGATGGACAACACCAGACACAGAAGAGAACCTATAGATTGTTTCATTTATTTAAAGTAAATAAACAAAAACAGATAAAACTATGCTGTTAGCATTCAGGCTAGTAGTTACATTTGAAGTTAGTGATGGAGAGCCTTCTGGTAAAGTTCTAGATCATGATTAAGGAGCTGGTTACATGGGTGTACTTACCTGGCAAAACCTCACTGAGGCAAATGCCCAGGATAGGTGCACTTTATCATATTTATATGATGTGTTAATTTAAGAAGTAATTAAACCTTCCTGTTGAGTCTGGACAGAGCTTCTTACAAATTTACTTTTATAAAGAATTTTCTGAATCCCTTTAGAACTGACTAAAGGAAGCAGACCAGCAAAATTCACTGCAACGTCCTTTTCCTAAGCCCAAGACTCCCATTCTCCTGTGTCCGGAGGCATCTACGTGTACTCTTCTCTATCCAGAAGGGTAATTCTAAGCCTGCCTTCCCAAAATTTGAAGGAAAAAAAATAGCCCTTTCCCTGATCTTCGGTGTTCCAATAATCACAGGAGAACTTGGCTATGAGCCGCAATGTTGACCTACCCTATCTCTTGCTTGGCTTGGGGGCCTTTACATGAACAGAATTCCTCTGACTCCACAGGTAGATGCAAAAAGGTCAAGCATCTTGGGCTGCTTAAGGAAAAATCAACATCAACTATTATCTATGAATTGTAGAAACTAAGGGTTTATAGTACATTCTTGTATTCTAATTTCCTTGTACTGGAAGTCCACAGAGGAGAGTCAGTACTCTAATGGGGAGTTTGAAATAGGGCAGAGCTGTTGCGCCTTTGGTGGGACTTGTCTGTTCTACCCACAGGCAAAAGAGGAGGGAGTGTGCTTGGAGTGGCCCACCTCTCCTTTCTCTGTTCGCTTTGGCAAAGAACTGCACATAGACCTTTATTTTGAAGGAGAGGAATCAGGAAACGAGTAAATGCATCTCAAATGCAAAGTACCTAAAATTTTCCAGGTAGCTAATACTGAATAAAAACACAAATTATTGCCTGCTAACTCTATTTTTTTTTAATTGTGGGACTTTAGTTGAGCACCAGAAATGAACTTGAGGCTGTCCGAAATCCACTTACCATCACATTTTATGAGATCAGGAAGAGTTGAACACACAGTTGATGTCATCTCTGGTTTCAATGATAATTAAATTACTTGTGCGTTACCCTTTCATGCTTGATGTGAAAATCGGCTTGCTGGCAAGAACTAGTGTTTTCACTTTGCCTGGTTTATGGCAAAGCTCCAGCTCCTCACTCAACAGTTGCTGATATTTATTTCCTTTGTCTGTCTCAGATGTCCAAAACTTCTCCGCTTGGCAGATGATCTCGGACTAGCCCTCCCTTCTATTCATGGCAAAATTTTACTGCTTCTTCCTCTATGTTATTTTCCAAATTTATTTCCTCCTGACTACTTCAATCAACAAGAACTTTTTCCTCCTGGTCTCTTGATCGTTTCTTCTCTCTCTCTCCTCCCCACCCCCTCTCTTCCCACCACCCACTGGGTGTGTCTCTTTCTCTTTCCCAAACATTATAACCCTGTCTTTTTTCCCCTTGGTCAAGTCATTTAATTTTCCTCCGAGGCAGTTGTAGATTACTTATATGAACTCTTCCCTTGTGTCTTGTATTGCAACTTTGATTCCTCTTGTTTCTCTGACGTCCCTCACTCTGCAGTCCGTCATGTCTATTTTCCCCTTTTTATACTTCTGTCTTCTATTCTATCACTCATACTTAAGTGATCCCATATCTGATTTAAAATAGCTTTCTCATTCTTCTTCTTAAATCTTCTCTTCTTCAAGCTCTTTTTAGCAAAATATAGAATAGAGGGGCCCAGTTTTTCTCCTTATGCTCCCGCACCTGAATCTATAATCTACTTGCATGGTGGTACTACTTTGTCTATATTAGCTGAGGAACTTAGGGAAAATTTTTTATGAATTTTTTAATTTTCTAGTCCCAGATATTTTTTAAAAAATCATATTTATGGGATGAGCATGTTGGAAATTTTGGATTTTCAATTTATAAGTAGACTGTGTAGACTTTTTCTTGTCTCCATTTTCTATTTTTCCTGTAATCAGTAATATCTGGATAAATGATGACTCCGGGCATCCCCTAGTGCCCCAACGTCTGTGTTGTTGCTGCTTCTGTGGCTTCAGGTCCCAGTCGTGGTGCTTTTCTCAACCTCTGGAAAATCCCCCAGGAAAATCCCTTGTATCCGCTAGGCTCACAGTCAGAAACTGCAGAGAGAAGGCCAGAGGTGAAAAAAGAAAGATAAACGGGAGGAAGAATAATGATATGCAGTAAAGGAAAGGAAAGAAAAGAAATGGAAAGAAGAAGAGACATGGAAAGAAGAAAAATATGAAAATGTAATAGGAACAGAGAGGAAAATTCTGGTTGGGAAAAATCTGAAGAAAAAATAATGGTGAGATTGCATCTATGGCCTTCCAGCGACTTTCTCTTTGCTAAACTGCATGGTCACGTGCCTGTTAGCTGGCTTGCAAGTTATCATTTGCAAAGAAGCACCATGTGTCTGAAACTGTGAAACAAAAGCTTCATTATTTTTCTGAGAAACATTTGATTATATGGCAATCTAATTTAGTATATATATATATATATATATGATGATGAATAGACATAAAAATTTAAATAGGAATCAGTAACTGAGAAATACTGTAGAATTTAAAAGTTTATCCACATTTATAGATATGGACTAGCAAACAAGTGATGGAATCAGCCAATAAATTATTATGACTGGGGAAATATCTCATTTTACAGGAAAAATATTGGTACCAACTGGATGTCTTAAAAATTAAAAAAGAAAAGGGAAAACACATAGATTCAGAGGAATGCTGTTGACAAATGATATAATAAAGGATTAATGTCTACAACTACCAAGAAAATGATGGTTCCTTCTTCAGATGGTGTATGAATGTGGGAGAATTTAGGTGCAACCTGATGGAGGATCGATGGAAAGATCTGTGCACAATATGATTCTTAAAAATGAAAACTTATATATCAATTGTACCTACAGGATAACATTTCCCTTGAGGGGACTTTGATCTCTAATGGGGTACTTAATCAGGGATGGCAGTGATCAGCATGGCCCTGATAACAGCCTATTTCTTCCTAGAAGAGTCTCTAATCACAAAGTACAGATCAGGAAACTTGCCATTTACAAATAACGATAGCAGCCACAACCATATGTATAGTGCGTTATAGTTTCAAAAGTACACCATCAAATAACATTTTATTGGCAGACAAGAAAACTGTGTTTTTTTATTTAAAAACTAACTGAAGTGAGTTGAATAAATCCTTAAAAGCCCAATGTTTAAATTAGCATTTATCTCCTGATTTATGGGGCCATTCTTAGTTTTAAAAATCATAGTCATAATATTCATTACTATTATTTTCCTCATATTTCAAGAAATACCCATAAAGAATTGGCAATGAAATTATTTTCCTCTAAAAAATGACTCAAAGTGGAAATTGGGATGTTGAAATGAATGTCTGCCACCTTGTTACTCAGATAATGTGTAGTAGTGAGAAAATTAGTGTGATCGACCAAAGAATCAACAGAAATCTTTGCAGATATCAAAAGCCTTGACAAAAATATTTGCATTGAATTTAACTTATATATTCATAAGTATAGACTATACTTTAGGAATCTGCTAGAAATCATGTCATGATGAGTACTATTACATTGTTTTCATAATTAATAATGGTTTGCATTGTTGTGAGTCACTTTTACCAGCAAGTGTAATAATACTTCATACATGACAGCAGCTTGCTGCAAAGGTTGAAGATAGATTTGCTTAGGATACTGCCACCTTCAGGAGATTTTACCTTATGATAATTTATATCTATGATATTGGGGAATACATTTCTGTTTAAAGGGCAATAAAATGATCTGTACTCAAATTACGATTTTTTTAACCTGATAACAGAGAGTTGAATAGTACTATTAATATGAAGAAATTCCATTTTGGGAAACATTTAAGAAAAAAATATTTCATTAACAAAGATATGATGTGGATTTTATATATATTAAATATTATCCCTGAATTAGCAAAATATGTATACTACTACAAATGGTTTGATAAATAACTAAATAATATCCCTGCTTAAAGAGATTATATAAGGCAATTTACTTATAATGTTTTATGACTTTAATCATGTGTCTATTAATATAGTTATGCTTAATTAATTCTGTAAGATGTGGTCAAAAATGATGCTTTTATTTTGAAAGTCATTTTCACTCAATATTGAGTTGAAATATTATTGATTATTTTGCGGCTCGTTCCAGGTCATAGCTCATTACAAATATAAATCTACCTAGAACTGAGGATTTAAATAACTTCAGAATTGGCAATATGCTCCTCAATGTTCTCAATTCTCATCACGCCCTGAAGACTAACAACATATAAAAACAATAATTAAAAAAAATTTCTTTCTGTATCTATGTATAGTAACATTTGTATTTATGTTTCCATGGAAGTGACATTCTTCCAAAACACACATACACAATACAAGAGGTATTAGCTTATTAAAGTCTTTTTTCCCACAAAAGGAACACATTTAGTTTAACCACGAAAATTATATAACAATTACATAATCATTTCCACTCTACCTCCAAGTCTCCACTCCACCCCTCTTGATTATCTTTTTTTGCAACAGAATGAGAGAGCTGCCTTTATCTGCACATCCTTTTCATCATTGGAAAAGTTCGAACTTCTTATATTTGTCAATTTGATGGATAAAAGGTTTGTATTCTCTGTGGTTTAAATGTGAATTTCTTTGGTTTTAATGAAATTGAGGATTTTTGATATTTTTATTGGGCATTTGCATTTTTCTTTCAGTGAGCTCTTCAATTTCCAGGAGCTCTCTAACTGTCCAGTTATAAGCAGCTGTTGTGATCTTGAGTAGAGATCATTTCACTCTCTGAGCCTACATGTACTCCTGTGTGAAACTGTGGAAGTACTTCTCCATAGAGCTGCTGTAATGTTTACATGAAAATCACACACATAAGTGATGTGTTAGAGGAGGTCAATATTTGCTAAACACATAAATACAACACTATTTTGTTGCACTATGCCAAATTTTTATGTCGGTTATTATGATCCCTTTTATTAGAATCTAGTTGCTCCATCACATTGCTCCTACATGTTTTGAGTATTTTTTTCATTGCAATAGAGGCATTCAAGAACTTTTACTTATATATAACAATTTAGCCCTGCACTTAGGGAATGATCAAAAAAGGAACCGGAGACCGCTGACTTACATACAGGAAGGCAGCAAAGAGGTTGGTGTCTGGGCCTGGAACTGAGCTCTTGATTTGAATTCTGTTTTCTTTATTTATTATGTAACCTTGGAGAAGTTACTCAAACTCTCAAAACCTTGATTTCTCATATATAAAATGAGGAAAATAATACCTGTTTCAGTTTTTGTGGCATTTAAATAAGACAGGAATGTGAAGTCCTAAGTGTACTGTCTAGTACATGAGAAACTCAAAACGAATGTGTCTACAGTTATCTACATTCATTCAGTTAGTTGCAGAAAAGCAAATTATCTGGTAACCTTGTTCTGTGCATAGTCTACAGCCAACCTTTAGACTTTACTTAACTTGATTACAGCTATTTAAAGCTTGCGCTTATTTGATTTGGCCAGTAATCCTTTGTGAGGAATAGAAAATGTGAACATGAGCAAACACACACAGAAAGCCTGAGTGTGCAAAAGTAGTTCACTTAAGACAATCTAAATGTTTCCGTTTAGCACTTTGCTCATAGAGAATCCTCTTTTTTATAAGCAGAGAATAGAAGCAAAAAGTCTCATTTCCAGTGGATTATACTCCATAAAATACCTGGCAATTTAACTGTTAAAAATTGTATTCACAAAGAAATAAGGAAATACATACATATTAATTTTTGAATGAGAAATTCTTCACAGGAAGGACAAAATGATGAATACAAGAGTTAAGTGTCTTCTATGCATTGCCTACTACTTTCTTTTTAAAAAAATCGTGATTTCATACTAGGTTTTAGGGATATTTCAGGTCTTTTTTTTTTTTTTTTACCTCATTAATCATGCTTGTTTTAGAGTTATGTTTGTGTGTGTGTCCCTGAGTCTATATTTGTTTGAGAACACTTCCATTCCAGCAAATAGTTTTTTATTGGATCAGTCATAAATTTATTTAAAAGGCATAGTGAGATACAATTGCATTTTGTATGGTGACTTTGTATTCTTTGACCTTTTTAAATTTCTCAGTATTTATAGACATTTTTCCCAAATGGTTTTGGATTTTTAAACATAGAATCATGCCATTTTTGGTGAAAAGGCCATTTTACTTTGTTTTTTTTCATACTCTGGGTCTTCTATTTATCTCAAAAAACATCACATTATTCAAAAGAAGCCAGGCACCAAAGAATATAAACTTTATAATATTATCTGTATTAACGTCATGTAAAAGACATGCAAAACTAATTTATGGCGATAGGAATCAGAAAAGAAGTTCCCTCTGGGGCAGAGAAGGGCCATTGAGTGGAGAGGGGCCCAGAGGAGTTTCCTGGGATGGTAGAAATGTTCCACTTCTTCACCTAGATATTGTTCACCTGGAGATATACATATATCAAAATTCATTGAGCTGTACAACTAAGATTTATGCCTCCTCCTCTAGGTAAATTATATCTCAAAATAAAAACGTATTTTTGCTTGTTTATTCATTTTTTTGATGGGGGAGGTAATGGCGTAGTAAAGATGGTGTCAGAGTCCTCTGTGTAATTCTATTTTAGCTCAGGGCTCTCTCCTTGACTGAGAGCAACTGGGAATTGCAAACCAAAATCTAAACCAGAAAGTTCTCTGAAGGCTACTACAGTCAAAGATTTACATCGAGATTTAAGGTGATTAAAAACCCAGTAAATAGGGAGGGGGGAGGAGGGAGGAGTGCATACACAAAGAGTGCAATGGGCACCACCCGAAGGATGGACATATTTGAAACTCGGACTTAAGGGGGGAGGGGGGGCAAGGGCAACATACGTAACCTAAACATCTGTACCCCCATTATATGGTGAAATTAAAAAAAAAAAAACAAAAAACAACCCAGTAAACAGCTGAAGAAAGAGAAATGATCACCTCTACTGAATAATCGGGTTTGAATTCTTTGGACTGAAATCTTGCCCAGTATCACGGTGTTGAGAATAAAAGATACGGTTAATACTTTTACAGTTTAAGACGGTATATATTGATATAAAACAGCTTCTTTTAGTACTTTATATTAATAGGAGATTATATAGCCCAATGCACCCTTGCTTTACAACTGTAATATAACATGCAAGCAGTTGCTATATCCATTTGTAAGTAACATAAATAGGCTGGAAACATTCTAAAATTATGCATGTTTATAAACATAAAACATCTGTATGCCGTTGAATAAAATGGGTACTCGATACAGCCCAATGTGGAAATTCTTTTCTCAGAGGAGGTAAAGCATGTCAAATAAGCACAACAGACGTAAGTTACTTTAGTCAAACATTAAGCTGAGTAGGAGGGACCAGAGCTTGATAAGGGAAGAATGTGGATCTGCTGTTCAGAGTGACAAATGTTAAGGAGCTGCAGTTTGCTTTGTAAATAGCAACCATGATGAGACAGAAAAACAGACCTGTGTGCTAGGACTGAATGCCAGACACCATTTGCTTCAAACAATCTTCTGTTTCTATTCAAATTTCCAACAGCACCAGCTTTAAAAACAACCAAATGTGTTTAAAGTGTGAGATAAGATTTTAAAAATTCTTGTGAAAATATTTGTTAGGTACATGGATATAAATTTGAGTCAAGAATGAATCACAGTCCTTTATCGCTACCCCAATAGACACACCAGGCCATTAGGGAGTGTGACTTCCCATCCTCCTGGCTCTGGTCATGTTCAGCTGTCCCTTCCATTGCTCATTCAGAATTGAGGACTCTTATATTGAAATCTGAGACTGGAGGGCCTTTGAAAGCCTAGGAAATCCACAGATGCCTTGGAAATTCCCTGTCTTGTCTGAGTAATCTCTTAAAGGTGATGGGCCACTTTGGGCCTTACTGTTCCTCAGTCTCTGCAGAGTCCATTCAACAGGAAGCTGAGGGGACAGGAGTCTGGCTGAGCACACATCTTTAGAACATTTGGGACAAGGATATGGTCATGCTGTACTTTGTCAAGAATATGGGGCTTCTGGGTTCAGGAAATATGCTCAAAATAAGCCTGAGTACCAAGGTGTGTACTGGAGGGAGTATCTGAAGAATATTTATTTTGTTCTAGAAGTTGCTGTGGAATTTCGGGGGTATAGTTCGGGGGACACAGTAAACCTGTTTGGGCTCCTGAATAACCAGACCAGACTCAAATCTAGATCTAACCAACTGCTGGTCCATGACCATTAAAAAAATCAATACGCTTTAAAATAAAATGACAATTAAATAAATTAGCAATCCCTATCCATCCCTGATTCTGATTCCCACACACCGGAGACAACTCATTTTCAGTTCTGTTTCTTGTGGGATTTCTTCTATACTATGAAATGTACTTATGTTGCCTCTTCTTTAGCTTAAAATTTGAAAAAATAACCTCTCAAATTCCATCTATGGAAGATGAGACTATCTCTTTAATACCAACAAATGGAAAAATCCCTGTTTCACCCAGGCATTTCTCTCCCAACTCATCCTCTTAATTCAGCTATCCCATAATTTTTGGTAAGACAAAAACTCAGTGCTTACGTTATTCTGACTGCATATATGTTATTCACAATTAAACTACATAGCAACTATTGCTAAATATCCTTTTCTTGTGTCATTTTCTTTCTCTCGGAGTAAGTTAACAATAGTCTTATTGTTTAGATTTCCATATATTTAATACTTTCATTAAGTCATCCCCAACATTTACAAAACTCTGGATGTTTAGGTAATCATTCACTCTGGTTTTTTATTTGTTTAATTGTTAGTATGTCTGATTTCAGGTCTCTTGGGTTATTTTTTAATTTTTTTAATTTTTTTTAGCATCTGTCCTAGAGTGTTCTGTCTCTAAGTTCCAGTTGGGGTTGGTTGCTCTTTCTTTATCGGATTAGCTAAGGCTAATTAGCTAAGGATTCTTAGGACTGCTCTTCATTCTCATTCTTAGACTTTTCTGCAGCTCTCTCCTTTGTCAGATCTCCTGCTTCCCAGGTCCCATGACTTCTGCTTGCTTGATTTTTTCCCATTGTTTTGAGAGAGTAGCTTCTGAGAAAGGGTGCATTGAAAAGTAATTATTTTGAGATGCGATATATATTTAAATGCATGTATTTTACGTTCATACTTGATTGTACGACTAGAAATAGAATTCTAAGTTAGAAATTAATTTCCCTTGGAATTTTAAATATATTTCTCCATTATATCCAGCTTCCAAGATTACTGTTGAAAATTTTGTCATTTAGTGGAATTTCGTCAAAAAGAATACGTATTTAGGTTTAATTGCAAATATTTAATCTTTTTTATTATACCACATTGATTTCTTCTTCCCTCAAATGTTTTCTACCTGCTGAAGCATGCTTGATTGTTTTTCAGGGTCAAGAGGTAACATATTACTTTGAGCTTTCAGTGACTAATGAAAATTATTATTCATTATAACATAAATAACAATTTTTAACTAAAAATAAGTTTTGATAGAGGGAAATCATAATACAACATTTTAAAAAAGTAAATGAGACAAGAGAGTTATATACAGAGAATTCTGCAGTTACTAAAGTGCTTTATAGCTGTTCTGTTTGGGTATCTATTTATTTCTTTATGCCTCAGTTTTAAGATGATGGCCCCAAAATTGTATGAACAGTTTTTTAGTTTTGTACATATGTTACTGGAACTTTCTGAAACTTAAATTCCTTGAAGACTAATGATAAATTTATATGTTATAGAAAAAGTGCCATTATAAAATCCTTAATTACACTTCACCTATGAAACAATTTTCAATATACATTTTAAGCCTTTAAAACACATCCTTTAAGCTTATTCGTGTACCTAATAAATGTTCATGTATTCAACTGGTCTAAATCCAATAATCATCAGATTGAAAGTAAAGAGATACAACTTCTGGTAAGCCTAGTGATTTTCATCTATATCTCAAATGTATCACGTTTTTTTCTTTTGCTTAGTTTTGAAAAATAATAAAATTAGAAAAGATGAGATGGAGACAATTCTATTTATAAGAAATTCTTTGTGGAAAGGAATTGGATTGTGGGGAAAAACAATTGAGTGAGTTCCTGGCACAGAGAAAGCAGGATCCCTCTGTAACTGTGTATTGAATAAACATTAAAGGATAAATAAAAAAAAAAAAAAAAAAAAAAAAAAAAGGCCGGGCGCGGTGGCTCACGCCTGTAATCCTAGCACTCTGGGAGGCTGAGGCGGGCGGATTGTTTGAGCTCAGGAGTTCAAGACCAGCCTGAGCAAGAGCGAGACCCCTGTCTCTACCAAAAATAGAAAAAAATTAATTGGACAGCTAAAAATATATAGAAAAAATTAGCTGGGCGTGGTGGCGCATGCCTGTAGTCCCAGCTACTCGGGAGGCTGAGGCAGGAGGATCTCTTGAGCCCAGGAGTTTGAGGTTGCTGTGAGCTAGGCTGACGCCACGGCACTCTAGCCCGGGCAACAGAGTGAGACTCTGTCTCAAAA